>JAVDBV010052237.1:0-12199 GCA_032619315.1 Piper longum
ACGGTCACGATCGCCGCCGGCAACGTCGCCGCACCCGGCAGCGACACTGTGTCTTTCCGATCGATTTTCGGCCAGCCAGTGGCCGGACTCCTCCGATCGCCACCACCATGACCTTCCTCGTCGTCTCCTTTCTCAATGCCGACTGGTGACCGCCCCAGCCGCGCCGCCGTGGCCATTTTCCGGCGACGGGCACCACCGCCCTCGTCCAGCCCGTTTACCCGCTTCCGTGTATCTTGCCCGCGACCATATCCGTGAGGCTGTGACTGCGTCCGTTGGTCATGCCCGAATCTACCAGCCACATCCATGTCCATGTTCATGTCCATAAGCCTACCCAACCCAGCCCATTTCCAGTTAACCCAAACCGGGTTGGTTCAGCTCCTATGGTTTGGTCTGGTTCAGCTTTATTCGGTCCGGTTCAGCTTGGTTCGGTCCGGTTCAGCTCATTTTGGACCGTTTTCGTCCGTTTTTACACCGTTTTCGGTAATTTGAGAACCAATACATTAATTTAGATTCATATTCATATTGTTTAACATGATTGAATGTTATGATGAATTTTCTTTAATTATTATTTTATTTAATTAATTAATTATTTATTATTACTATTATTATTTTGATATGTTTATCATATAAGTTGAATGTTTACATGATTATTTATTATTATTAATATTATATTTACTTATGAATATCAGTCTTATTGTGGTCACTAAATTTTATTTATTTATTTATTTCTTAGTTTATTTATTTATTTATTTATTCGTATGTGTATGTTATTATTTATTTGTAATTAATTATATATTCTTGTGTTGTATGACTAATATTATTATTATTTGTGATTAATGAATATTAAATATTTATTTATTTATTATTATTAACTATTATTTAATTAATTAATAATTATTTGATTATTTATTTGCTTACTAACACGAGTATACATGATACTTACTCCTGTTTACCTGTATACGTATATAGTATAATTATATTATAATTTTATCATTAGTGTATTATTTACGTTCATGATTATGTGTTTATTATTTATCTAATTATCTATGAGTGTAGTTTCTTGTATATTTATTATTTATTATCTAGTATTAATATGTCTCGGTCTGCATGCCAAGCGTTTAATTATAAGTTTGTTAGCATTGCTTCCTTTATTATGATGTATTGATGATATGAGCACACACCACGAGCATGCATTATATAGAGACATTAGTTTTTAGTTAGCATACTTAGCAGTGGGTTCCGATGTAGGCTTTGGAGTCCGAGCTCGCCGTAGATGTGCAGATACGCTTGGAGCTTGGACCACAGGTCCGTATGACTCTCTCCCTCTTTACTTGACTCCTTGTGTGTAGATTTTAATTGTATTTTATACGTATGATGGCATCGGCGGAGTTTTATCGGATCCTTTCGATGTTGGGCTATTTAGCCGTGTTTTATACGCAAGTTTAATAAAACAACAAGGATGAGATCCCTTGTTGGTTTTTGAACTCTAGCTCACGAAATTTATTATACAAGCCTCATTCCTAAGCCTATTATATAAGTACGCGCTGTTTTACGGATTTCACGAATAAGAGAATGAGTGGTGCGGAGATATGTATGGACCGTGCTAGTACTCCTTCAAACCATGAGGTAGTGCGGGCGTATGATGGTACTGCGTAATGGAGCGCATTTCCAGAATATGTGGCACTAACTAAATTGTTCCTTTTGTCATTCGAGTACAGTGGCGGGTGATATGAAAGGTGTGAGGGCGTAAGCGCTGTATGTATGTATGATTATGATTATGAGCTGTGCATGCGAGCCGACATTTGATAAGTATGTTTGCTTACTGCCTGGTGCGAGGCATTCTTGAAGTTTGATAAGTTTTCATGGGTAATGAAATACCCATTTGCCAGATTGTATTAGTTATTTTTCTGATGAGTAATATTCGTTATTGACGGTTTTCATATAATATATGTAGGTTATGCAAATCCTGAGTCGACTTTGGTGGGAAGACAGATAAACGCTACACACACTTGAGCTCAACCTAATATTTACTTTCTTGCATTTATTTATATTTGATATATTTTGATGTTTATTTGACAATGCCTTTCATTCTCATGACACCAAGAGGGTTATTTCGATCTATTTAATCAATCGAGTCGTATCGACTATCAGCTTTAAACATGACTCGACTCGATCACAATATTTCTGATTCGATTCTTAAGTAAACCGAAATCAAGGTGTGACAAACACCATTCATGCTAGGAGTACATGACATTGTGTATTGTGGGATAATTCTACAGTCTTCTAGGAATTTGGCAAATTATCCTGGACGTTGTACACCTAATCCATTATATATACCATAGTATTCACCACTACGATTAGATCTGATAGCCTTAATAGTTTTGTTAAGTTGGTTTTCAACTTCACCCTTATATGCCTTAACCATATCCAATGCTTGAGATCTGTCATGAATGAGATAAATATAATTATAATGAGAATAATCATCTATAAACGTAATAAAATATTATTGTCTATTCCAAGAAGCCGTAGGAAATGACCCACAAATGTCTGTATGTATTAATTTTTAAGACGCTTGAAGATCTATTTGCACCTAGTCTTCTTATATTTGTTTGTTTTCCTTTAATACACTCAACACACACTTGAAGATCTAATAAATTAAGAGAATCAAGAATTCTATTTGACATAAGTCATTCAATTTTTTATTTAAAAATGTGTCCTATACACTTATGCCAGAGTAAAGCAGAATTGTCATCGGTTAATTTTTTTTTTCGTACCACTTAAACCCACATGCAAAATTTCATTAAAAGATGCAATAGTATCAAGTAAATATATATATTATCATAAAAATACAAAGAATATGTACCCACAATATTTAAATTTAGAAAAAGAATAAACTTATTATTTCTAAATGAACAAGAGTAACCAGATTTGTCTATTATAGAAATAGAAACCAAATTCCTTCTAAATATAGTACTATATATAGCTCTTTCAAATCGAAATAATATCATGTCTTCAATAATAATATAAATATCCATATTGCTTTAACTATAGTTGATTTGTCATCACTCACATAGATGAGTCTTTCAGCATCATTTGGCTTTCGACAATTCAGACAACCTTGCATTGACACACTTATGTGAGTAATAGCACCCGAATCTAGCTACCAAGTATGTATTGGTACTGAAGTTAAATTAACCTCAGAACAAACAAAATTTAAAAATGAACCTTTCTTTATATGCCAAGCGTGAAACTTAGTACATTCCTTTTTTATATGTCCAGGTTTACAACAAAAGAAATAACATGAAGCTTGATTTTTTTTCTTTTTCTGTTGCTTATGAGAATTATTATCAGCCTCCTTAACCCTTTTCCTCTTCTTATTTTTGTCCTGAAAGGTACTAGCCAAGTGAGCACTTTCAACATATTCTTGCTTCAACCTTTCTTCTTCTTGGAAAGCATAAGAAATGAGCTCATTAAGAGTCCATTTGTCCCTTTGGTAGTTATAACTGACAGTGAATTGAATTGACTGAATTATGCTGAAAGAGAAAAAACTAAATGTACGAGCAAATCTTTACGTAACTCTAACTTTAGTGCTTTTAATTTTGAAGTAATATTTGACATTTCTAAGATGTACTCTCTAATGCTTGTTTTCCTTCGTTGAAATCAAGTTTGACAAAAGTGTATTTGTTTCAACCTTATCATTTTTTATAAAATATTTTTCAATTTCTTTAAGAAACTGAGTGGCTGCAGTAACCTTCTTAGACACATATCCCCTAAAGGTTTCTGGAATCGCACGCTTTATGATCATAAGACTAATGTGATTTAAATGTTCACACTTTTCAATGTCCTGTTTTTCCTCATGGAACTTTTATCCGTATGAGAAGCAGGTTGTTTTGTCTTTAATGCAAGGTCAAGATCTATGCAGCCGAGAAAGGTCATCATGTTCTATTCCATCCTTTAAAATTATCTTTAAGCATTAGAACTGAATTGATGTTGGCAAAAATCATATAAGCAAATTGATTCACTGAATCCATAGAACAAAACAACATGCCCATGATAAAATTAATAATTCAAACAATGGTTAATCTCGTCAACAGATACCTAACACAATATTAATGTTTAGTCTTTGGACAGAAATATTAATTTGTAAGTGGTACTCTCATTGGAATAATCAATTATGGATAATAAATCATGTTAAATAATAAACCTTCCTTTGGGCCGATCTATTATTCACATAGAAGCTTGATAATTATCTCATATTTATTATCACTAATGAATCTACATGCAGTAATCAAATATAAACAATAAATCGTATCAAATAATAAACTTTCCTTTAGGCTAATTTATTATTCATAAGGAAACTTGATAATTATCATATATTTATCATCACAAATGAATATATAATTTTCTCAAATATTAACCTTCCTTTGAGCCAATTAATATTCACATAAACTAAATACTCATATTTGTCTTAATATTAAAAAAATAAATTAATTTTCATATAAGATGCTACTTTGGTAGCACATTGTAGTCCTTAATAAATTTTTAAAATATTAATCATAACTGAACAATAATTTGAATTTAATAATCTCATATAACATAAATTGAAAAGGTTATAAATGTATCTTTATTTGAAAATTTCTGAAATTATAATATTTTATAACTTTATTTTCTTCACTTGATATTTTACCAAAAGTGAACCTTAATTTTGAAATAAATATCCTAAATACAAATTTCATGTATTTTCATTACTGAATTTGGTAAACTCCCAATGGGTTAAAAATCATCATTTATTCCCTCTTAAAACTAGTATTCTTTTTGGATCTTGAATCCTTAGATCCGGATGTGATAACCTAATAATCCTCAATGATCTAATATGAAGTTTGGCTCTGATGCCGCTTGCTAAAACTTTATTACTTAAGCTTTAATATCAAAATTTTAAGTTTAACCAAATTTTACAGATTATTAAATCATATGTAAAAAAAACTTTCATTCTTTATATCTGAATCATACCTGAATTCATAAAAGAAAAATAATTCTTCTCTTACAAATTTTGATCTTCTAAATTCAAGACTAGTTTTCAAAACCAAAGTTATTAGACGATAGAATTGCACAACGAAAACTACTTATAAATTTAGAAATCATAACCTCTTTATTTATAGCCTTAATTTCATAATTTCAATTTGACCCATTATAAAAGAGGAACTACAAAATAGTATCTACACATTGAATTACACAACTTTATTTATAGCTCATAAATATTTAATTTTAATAGACCAATTGAACTTAGGTCAACTTTAAATAACAGTATATAATATAATTCTTAATTTATGTATATATTTATGTCTAACAATATATTTTTATAAATTATAGAGATAATAGATCCTTTGTGAATAATGAGATAAACTATAATAGTCTAATATCTCCACTCCAATTTTAAGACTCTAATTGAATGATAAGATTAATTATAACTATTAAATTTATTTTTGTAATTTTTATTTTATTTTGATTGATTGAATCTCATATTTTTCATCGGAGTAATAGTTTTAACTCCCTTTTTATTAATACAAGAGTTGATTGGTAAGTAATAATCTAATATACATTGCTCGATGGCTCTTTTTATTAGTTCACGAGTTTTTTATCAAGTGGGTTGTTTGTCAAGTTTATGAATGGTCCACATAATTTGACCATGAACATGTTCCTTTAGTTCTAAACAAGGTGCTCATCTTTATGTTAATCAAGTATAAGGTGGTGGTGACATCTCACACTATGATGTAGATGCAAAACCATCTTCAAAAGAGAAACAGTGCTGTTTAATATTGATGGTTGGATCCTATATAGAGAACAATTCTTTCTGATATATATATATATATATAAAGAGAGAGAGAGAGATTGATTAAGATCAATCAAATATGTATTATAAAGTTGTTAAATGATCGCATCACAATCATGTTACGTGAGAGATTAGCATCTTCTAATGTTAATCATGAGTGATTAATTATACAAAGTATTTACTTTAATATCTTTGATTATGTCTCATTTCATGCATGTCCATAACATGCTTTTAATTTTAACTTTTAATTAGGACTACATTTGGCATTACCATAACTAATCTTGTTTAATGTTTTCACTATACACATTAACAAAATTTCAACTTTGGTATTATATATAATTACGGTTTGGACTCATTTTAGAATCAATCCGTGAATATCAATTTTAATAATCGATTATGCAAGTTTTATTGTATGAACTTGTCGATGAACCATCCTCAAATAAATGAAAAAAATAAGAAGAGTTTTTTTTTAGGCTTATTTAAGCTATGGTTCATTTAATTTATATGATTTATATTTCTTATTTAGAACATATTTACCGGGTCACACTAATTAAAATTTCTGTACATAAATACAAAAATAAATAATGAGAGTATAGATTTTCAAATAATTTAATGCTGTTAACCCTTTCATCTTAATTTGCATCTTAATTATAATAAAATTTAATTTTAAAATATTTTTAAACTAGTGTGTTTTTAAAAATATATATAAAATAAACCATATTAATGTTTGTTATAGATAAAAATTTATCAGCCTCTTACTTTAATTTATAATTTCTCATTTTTAAGGATTTTTTTCTTATTTTTTCCAAATATTGCTATGCCGGCTACTACTTTCAAGGCGCTTTTTTTTCACCCAGGCTAAAAGGTAACAATTGTCAAGAATATTATGTCTAATTTTTTATTGCATTGGCAGAAACCATATGAAGTGGACCACTGGCTTGAAATATTGGATATGATTACAAATTGTGACTTCACAATAAACAAGAGTGAGTCCCAATGGGAAAAGAAATGCTCTGATTTAACTTGTTTGTTGTTCACTTATGCAGCAATCTCAATTAATTAAAAAAGGGTAAAGTCGGTTGCATACTTTTAGTTGTTATGACTAATCACTTACCAAATGAGGAGAATGGGACTCATGAACTCCCTAATTTACTGATATGGTTAGGTACAACTTATTGATCATCATAACCAAATCACCAAATCAACAAATCAAGTTCATGCACTTCGCACTCGCCCTCGGTTGCCAATCATAAGCCATATGACTCATATCAATAGTATAGTTAATCAATATTCCATATGAGAAATATCTTAATTTAGTTCTTTGAATAGCTAATTTGTCATAAGTTTTAAGAGTTTTGAAGGTTATATATAGTGAATTATTTGGAAGATAATGTTGAAATATTTGGTGGAAAATATAATATTTAAACCCCCTCGTTTATACCCCCTTCTTTAATGCCGATAATATTTAAACCTCCGTACTCTTTTTAAATCCTACCCCATTTTTTTAATCCAATAATTTTTCAAAACCCAAATTTTATTGGAAACTATGATATTTTAACAGTCTATATATTTAATTAAATTTGATCAATAATTTTAAAATCCGGTCGGACCCGGTTTGATCTTTGTTGAACCAAAAATACCCTCACATCTACTAAAATTTTAGTATAATAACTAGTATGATATTTAAAATTTTGGTGAAAGAAATATGGGTATATGTTGAAAAGGGAGTGAGATTTTCAAATTTCAAAATTTTACAAATTATTTGCACCATCTAGAATGGAAAAATGATCACTTCTGTTCTTCAAATAAAAAAAAAAAGAGGAACAATAGAGACTATTCCCTTTCAATAATGTTCATGCTTCCTCTAGTGGCAACAAAGGGGCCAGGATACCAGCTCCCGTGAATTGGCTGGATTGCATACATGCATAAAATGTTCAAGATCCTACTTACAGTTATAGCTACAGTTCCAAAGTCCCAAAACTATAAGACAATCCTTTCACACATAAAGCAAGCATTGCCAACAGTTTTTATTATCGAACACAACCTTGTCATGCAAAGAGGTCCACTTGATTAATCTGTTGTGATTCTTAATAAAACATTGGGGGTGGGAGTAGATAAAGTTGATATACAGCAAGAATAGAATAAAGGAAACAATTGGTGTTTTGTTGAATGAAAATTTACATTACCTTACAAATGAATATCAACTCGATAAATATATAAAAACGACTCAAAGTTTTTTTAGCATTTAAGTAGTTGTTGTGATTTTTCTTAATCAACTCTATAAAAGGAAGTCTAATATATAACTACATATTCGAGTCAAATTAAATTTTATTTACATGAATTTAACTTTTCTTCTTTTCTTTAATCGAAACTTTGAGTTCAAATCTAGCCTTATTTTAGGACTCAAAGTGAGCTGATTTTGTTTTTATATTTATTTTACAATATTTATTTTAATTTCATTTAACCCAAAATTACCTTAAAATATCTATATTTATCATAATGGTGTAAAATAAAGGGAAAAATCATGCATTAAAGTTTCAGTCATGCTTGTGACTCTTTTCATAAATAAACATAAATAAAAGCAGTATAATTATATTCTACAACATATCGTTTTGTATCCAGATAAATCGGGTAGGCACAAAACTTAAAATAACAACTTGGTTCTCAACAAGATCGGATCCAAGAAGCCAGTTCTATAATAAAAGGTTTTTTTAGATCATTTGGGTTGGACAGATTCCAACATTAGGTAATCTCGTTTTCACTTGGATTCTACTTTATTTTCTAAGATTAAAATAAATATCCAAATTTTCTTAATCCACTCAATTTCTTAAAAAAAGAAAACAAGCCCAACAAAAAAAAGGCATCAACTTTAGTCAATAAAAAAAAAAGAAAAAAAAAAGGTGTTGGTGAATTTGACAATAGAGGTGAGAGTAGGTTGCCAACAGTGGGAGTTGAAAGATTGCAAGGTTGTCAAATAGTCAAAAGGGATAAGTGGGCCAAGGCCCACTTAATGTATACATGTGTCGACCAATCCGAGACAGGTCCAGTTGTCCTTTTTTTTAATTTTTTTCTCTCTTTTTTATGATTTTTTTTAAAATTTTTAATTTTGTTATTAATTAATCTCGTGTTCCCATCTTTGGGCCCACCTTCACATGCCTTCCATGTTCGAAAAGCCATCCACCGGGCCCACCTCATCTGGATTTACCTTTTATAAAATTTTCGGACCTCTCCTTCTCATATTTCGGTTTTTGTCCGGATTAATTGTTATCCGGACATACCAGAAGAAAACTTTTTTTTTTAAATAAACTTTTTTCTAAATATTTTTTAGGGTGTTTTAAATTAGGACCCTTATCTATAAACAGTGCGATATTATAGGTTATATATATATATATATATATATATATTCAAATAATTTTTTACGTATATATGAAGCAAGGAGGAAGGAGTAATGTTTTGCTTAAATAACTCTATTAATTCTTCATTCTAATAAATAACATAAACTTTATCAATAAAAACTAAATAATAATTTTACTTAAAGTATTGTCATATAATACAAACTCGGAAAAAAATATTAGTTATGAAATTTCAAATATTTCTTTCTTTCTAAGGTTTTGTTCAACTATTTTTCCAAGTCTAAAAGGGTTAAAAAATTGAAAAATTTTATGCAAACAAATAAAATGTGAATATTTTAAGTCATATATTTTACTTAAATCCAATCTTGTGAATTGAATTTGGATACTATTTATAAATATAAAATTTTAAGACGTTGTTATTGTAAATATCACGGTTTATCATCATCTTAAAATTTTATACTATCTATAAATATAAAATTTAATTTATTTTTTTTAAAAAAGTTCACCGATATCTAATTCTATGAACTCAATAGGTCATTACCATAATATACATGTAATTAAAATCTCCACCTACCCTTCAAGTCTACAATTAAATTTTGTCATTTTTTTATAACCTTGTATTGAATTCGAATAGATTGGAATCAAATATTTATTTGGTGTCACACTCAATCTTAAATTATATATTAGAACAAAGCTAATAAAAGCTTATATTATATAAGATTGTCTCCTTCCAAATATTTCCTTATTGCACATCATAAAATTGTAAATTAAGAAATCGTGAAAAAATTAGCACCCAACTATTGTAGTATCGTTGTGTTCATTAAAATTATTTTCGGTTCATATATTACTAATGGTTAATAATGACAATAAATATATCCAATTTTAAAAAATAATAACCATGCTATTTGGATGTGATTAGATTTCTTCTTAGCTATATATGAATAATATATACATTACCTAATACTAAACAATCTCTTATATAATTGGACAATTTTAATATATAATTTTATAAGAGGCTTCTCAAATGCTGATAATATAATAAATAATTAATCTTTTTTCCCAAGGCACAAATAAAATGACTTGGTACATATTAAGTAATGAGGCCCACGTAAAGAAAACATTGAAATTTACACGATATAAGAACCACATGATATAGGTTTACAATATATATTTAGGAAAATATTAACTTATCTCGTAATATATTCATGTTTGTCCATACATTAAATCTTAAAAATTATTTGGATGGGGGATACGATATTAAAGTAAATATTAAGTGATTATTTTTCTTAACCATTTTAGCTATGTGGACAAGTGACTAGATCACAAATGGTTACTTTTTCAAATTTACAAGCCCTTTGCATGATTTTTTGACTTGTGGAGGTTCTGAATTAAGATTAATTTGATTTAATGTTCAACTCGTTAAAATTTTAGTTTGAAGATTATGTAGAATCAAGCTTGCACTTGTAACTGCTCATCAAAAATTAAATATTTAATTAAAAAACTTTTAGTTTTTGAAATTTATTTTAGAATCGCCCCAAAAAATTTTATTAACGGACAAAATTTAATACTTTTTAGAAAATATAATATTTCCAGTATTTTTTTAATTTAACTTACAAATTATATCTATAAATTATATTGAACTATTCAAACCCCTCGTGATGCACAAGGTATATTTAAAACTAATTAATAATATATATTAAGAATATATTAAATTAATACCAAAATTATTATGATATTATTTTTAAATTGAAACAATGAATATTTATTTTTGTTTAACAAAAAATATAGTTATACACAAAGATCAAAAAAAATTATTTTAATAACTAAATATAATTTATTTTGAATATGTTTAAGTCAATTAGAATTGTACTATTTTAATTATTCATAATTTAAGTAAGCTTATAATCAAATATTTTCTTGCTAATAAATAATCATTATAATTATAATTTAGAATTAAATAAGTATTAAAAAATCTATAAAATTATTGTGAAATCATATCAACTACGACAAAAAAAAATCAAAACACAAAAATAATAAAAAATAATATCTAAGACTTTAATATAAGGGTTGGATATACTTCAGGGGAGGGGTGTAAATAAGCGAACAAGCCAAGCTCAACTGGTGTTCGAGCTCGGCTCGAATAATTCGAAATTCATTCAAACTCTACTCGAGATCGAACGAGTTTTGAATATACATATTCAAGCTTGACTCGAATATTTTTTACATGTTCGAGCTCGACTACACTCGAATAAACTTAAACTATTTAATTTTTTCGAGCTTGAATCCAGCTCGTTTGCGAGCTCAAGGCTCGGTTAAAAGTCTACCTGCCATCTCAATTATCTCATTTTTTGCTAATTTATTATAGATAAATAAATACAACTAGTTGTAATTAAATTTATTAGTATATTATATATATAATACAAAAACTATATTATTATATTATTTTATTGAGTCGAGTTTGAGTCGAATTCGAGTTATAGCCGAGTCGAGTCGAGTCGAATATAACCTTACTCAAGCTTGGCTCGTAGGATTCGAATCAAATCGAGCCGAACGCCAGATGCTCGTGAGCTGATTCGCTCAATTAATAGCCTTACTCGGGAAGGGGGTACTTTATATTTAGAAAATAAAATTAAAATATAAATTAAACTAGTTAAAATCCAACTAACCCCAATCAATTCGACCACAAATGCACGGCTCAAATTCAAACACAAATTATTTGAATTTGAACAGATAAAACTTAGATTTTATTTTATATATTTCATTTTAATTTGCAAGAAATAAAAAAAAAAAGTGGGGGGTGTTATAAAAATGGTGGACTCCAAAGCAGACCATAAACCCCAATCCAAACCACTTCTCACATCCGCTCTTCTTCTTTCTTGTCATTCTACAGTCTTTGTGCACTTGCCCACTCCACCCTCACTGTTCCCGGCCATGGTGAGGTCCTCCAGCGCCTGCTTCAAGATCATCTCCTGCGCCGGCGCCGGCGCGGGAGATGCTGCCATGGGCGAGCTCGACT
>JAVDBV010052238.1:0-11316 GCA_032619315.1 Piper longum
CAGCATGCTAGGGTTGAGTAATTGATGTGATAAATGCCTAAATGTGAATGAAACGGTGAGTTAGATGATGTGATTAAGAATGATGAGGATTAAGTGACTAATGAGGTAGTCTGAGCATGATAAGTGGTTACGATGTAATTTAGAAAAATATAATAAAATTGATATGAATAGGGTGAGTTATAATTATTTTCACATTTATGATTATTTAACTATTGATAAATGTTTGTATTGTGAGTGTGATAATTAGGAATAGTTTGATGCATCATTTATTTAGCGGGCGTTAGTATTTAGTTCCGATGTGTAGGTACGGAGTAGGAGCTTGCCATCTAGGCGTGATGACACGCTTGGAGCTTCTACCAGGTCCATTTAGGACTCGTCTCTGTTTTACGCTCTATTCCATCGCATGTTTGGTTTTCTACTTGCATGACGAGTTACGTGGAGTTTTATTGGATCCCATTTAACTCGGGCCATTTAGCCGAACAATTTTCCAAGATAAATAACCCTCAAGGATGAGATCCCTCGAGTATGTTTTCGAAAACAAGATCCACCACAAGTTGCCTTCGGGCCTATTATATTAAATTCTTTACCCAGGCCTATATATGTATAGTTTTTGTGTTTTCAGTGAGTGATGGAAAGAGGGAGGCGGCCATGGCTTCAGATAAGGCATGTGCTCGTCTTCGGATTGATGTTGGGGAGGATTCACTTCATCCCGATGGATCCTGCTAACTCCGCGTTTGAGTTCCTCACACCCGAAGAATGTGGAGGTTTACGGGTACTGTTTAGTACAGCGCATGTCCGGATTTGTGGTTCAAAGGGTATTAAAGGCGACTGCCTGAGAGTACTCAGCTTTCGGCTCAAGGCCAGGAGTAATATGGAGGACGTAGAAGGCTGAGATGAACGTGAATGAGATTTGATGCAAGACGCAATAGATGAGATAGCCAAGGAAAGAGAATGAGATGGAAAGAGGACACTGTCGACTCGAGAGCGATGGCTCCTATTAGTGCACTTGTGAGAGTTCTTGAGGAAGTATATGTTGTTTTTGTTTAACAGGAGGGTTAGCTCTCCTGTGCCAGTTTGATATTAGTTATTTTTTGGACCGGTAACACTCATTACTTACGGCTTTTTATAATATATGTAGGTGATGAGCTTTATTGGATATGCTAGCTTGGACGGAGCAGCAGCGAGGTCTCTTGTACACACACATGTTTAATGATTGAATGTTTAATATTGTGTTTATGATTTTATTATATTGAAATTAATGTGAGAAAATGCAATGAAATTATGATATGTTGTGATTGAATGTTGACATAATGATACGATGTGAGTTATGAAGAGGATGTGCAGGTGGGCTGAGACCCAAGCTCGAGAATGAGTACATAGTAGATTATATTTTGTGAATGAAATTGTTGATATGTCCATATATAGTTGTATATATCATTTTGACAGGGTGGCCCATAATTGCACTTTTAGGGTAGGTTCTGTCCGTCTTTACTCAGAATTTCTTTTTGATTTTATTGCAATTGTGTTAATGAGTGTGAATTGATTCTCATGTCATCCATGTAGTATCATGCTAGGACTTTTGTGCATCTATCCATGCATATAGAGAATCGTATCTTCATCTTAAGACGCCGAGAGTAGATTTGGGTCGGCTTAACCGAATCTAGTAGATTAGCGAACGGTTCGGTCACCGGTATCATTTTCGGGTCGGTTCACGGGTAAGCCGAGTCGGGGTGTTACAGTTTAGATCATCCCACTTGGTAAAATCAGAGCCGCCCACGTCAACCCTAGCAATTTGCCAACCTAATTTCAAGAGATTTTCTCCCGCATTTTTAGAATATTTTCCACCTTTAGCGCCAAAATTAGGAACAAAATCCTTATTTGATGGTTAACTTCATCAGTACACGATGTGATTTTGATTATATTTTTAATAATATCCTATTAAGTGGAAAATGATACTTATCTAAATGTTGTTATATTAATAATTTTTATCATGTATTCTAAACAAAGGTTTTGTGTTTTTGTTTTAGTTGGATAATGACTTTGAAAGTCTTAAAATCCATTTTCACATCTTGACTTCTTTTTTTTTTTAAGAGATTGAGTAATAATATTTATTCTTTAGTGGATATTGGAACTCTTTTCTTTTTTTACAATATCTATATGTGAACATATACTTAAGAATGGGATTGATATGGAGATGTCATGTTTCATAAATTGATTTATAAAATCTTCATTAGTATGAAAGATTTTTAGATTTGTGATCCTTTATAATATAAACTTATACACAGATTTGGTTGATGATCAAAATTTAATCCGAGTGGGACCAATACAAAATGATACCAAATATAACTCTTAGAAAAAATATATATATAAATATTAGATCACATTATTTATTGATTTGATTTTACATTTTGTAAAGTGGTGAAATCTTACTTTGTATTATTGGAAGATGATGGAAGAATAAATGGAATTCATGTATATAAAATTAAGTCTTGAAATTTCGTATAGATATAACTAGATGGTTGATTAATTAATTTTTTTAAGTCAGTCATTTATCTTTAGATATTTATATACATAAGATATCATTTACTAATTATCTTAATGACCATTAATTTGCCTAAATTTAGCCACAATATATTTAATCTTTATGATTATATCAAATCATAGATGAAGAAATAGGCCGATTGCACTCGAAATCGGCCGATTTAAATCGAATTAAGAGCGTTCCGATCAAATTTAGACGTCGAATTTATAAAGCGGTTGTCAAATCGGCCAATTCACCCTAATTCTGACCGATTCACAACTGATTCAGAATTGGGGTAAATCGGGTAGAATTAGTTTTTTATGGGTAAATGACGAAAATACCCAAAGTATGATATTAAATAAATTATTTAAGCATAGGTAAAATTGTAATTAGAATTTTAAAAACTTAAAATCTACCTCCCTCCCTCCCTCCCTCGCTCCGTCCGTTTGCCGCTGTCGCCAATCCCTCCCTCCGCCCATCTGCTGCCGCCGACCTCGCCCCTCCCTCTGGCCTCAACCATCCCTCCACCCACTGCCCTCCCTCCCCCAATCGACTCCACCACCACACCTTCTTGTAGACTCCACCCTCCTCCGTCCTCCCTCTGCCTGCCGCTGTTGGTTTGTTGTCGCCCTCCCTCTGCTCGCTGCCATTGGTTTGCCTCCGCCCTTCCCTCCAGCCTCTGTTTGTAAAGTTACAATTTTTTTTTTTGAAAATTTTCATGCTTGGTAAAAATTTTGATACAATATCATCAGTGTGCAAATTTTGATATGGTATCATCAGTGTGCAATTTTTTTTTCGTGTAAATGTTGATATTGTACCATCACTGTGCAATTTTTTTTTGTTGTAAATTTTGATATGGTATCATCAGTGTGCAAATTTTGATATGGTATCATTAGTGTGCAAATTTTGAATTTAGCAACTGTTTATATTCTATATTGTGCAGATTTGTTGTTCTGATATATAATTTGATGTTGCCGCTGGCCTACTTGATAGTTACATCAAATGTTACACTTATGAAATTGTAGTCTTGTGATGATAGTGTATTAAATTATAAACTTAAAATTATGTAATTATGTATTTTATGTATTTATGTTGTGACTTGTCAATTTTTTGTATATGATCGATTTGGACCAATTTAGACAGCTTCAACTGAACCGATTCCCGACTAATTTTGACCGATTTGATCGGATTCAATGACTCCTTCGAAAACCGATTCCGATTTTTGTAACTATTTATCAAATAAACATTGAATAACATTTTCTATAGTTATAAGATGGATTGACAAGATTTTTGCATTAGTTGAAAAAATTATGAAAAATCATTATGAGCATTTAATTAGCTCAGATAAATGAACTATATTTAATTGTTATCCAAAACCATGACTTTTTTAACAATTTTTAAAAGATCAGTTATAATCTTATGTTATGATATATGATATTAAATTAACATTTTACAATGCTAGCTACATTAAAAATTGGTGCTTATCTTTTTATAAGATGAATAGTTCTTTATTTTAAAATTAAGGACATATGTGTACTAATTGATTTATATTTTGTGCTAAAATCAACAAAAGTATTAGTTGATTTATACTTTGTGTTAAAATTGACATGATTACAAAATGATTTCTACCTTGTTAAAATCTATGTTGTACATTTTAAAGCACCCTTTTTTTAAAATTAAGGCGACTTAGTGCAATAATATTAATCATTCATTCTGAGTATCCAAAAATTGAATATTTATGCATATTTTTTTATCATTTGATAACATGCATAAAATATTTTTTAGTAATTGCATATTGAAGATAAATGAAGCGATATCATTAATATATAGACATGAACATTTCAAAGTTATTTTTTTGATCCTTGAGTGCCTTATATGTATAAAACAACATATATGTTAATTTGCAAATGAATTGCTTATTTAAAGCTAATTAGGCACAAATATTAATAATTCAATTTCATAAATATAAGTATAACTTATATATTGAGTTGAATTTAAAAGTAATATGAGTGTAAAAGGAAGATTATTATAAACTGTATCTAAGTCTAAACCATTATAAAGTTTTTGTGACTAAATAATGTAGAAAGAAGTAGTGAAGTAAAATAATTTGAGAAATATTTGATCTTCATTAATAGTTTGGGGTATAATGATTATATATAAAATACTATATATCCCTAATAGGGGCATAGTTTGAGTTTCAATATTCGGTTGTACTTGTAGGTTGCATGACCTAATTTTCGTATGAAAAGCTCTTTTAAAACGCTCTCACATATTTTTATGTGCGAGAGGGAAATTTAATTTGGTGGTGCCCATGACTTGGTAATGCACCTTTACAATGGGAGATGTTGGCGTATTATTTGATGGAGGCACCCTTAAGGGGTACACTCACTAAATCAATGAAAAAATTAACTTTGACTTAGTCACAAGTTAATCAAATATTATCTTTTGATACTTAGCATATCAGTTACTTGAGAGAGTGATGGAAAAACTTATAAATATTATATCTTTTCCCCAACATAAAAAAAAAAGAATAAAAGATTATGGTATTTCAAAGGAGAGGGATGATAGGTAGTGAAAATTAGACTTTTCCCTAGTGATCTAGTTTTGATTTGTGAGCATGGTGACTTTTGTCCATTGATCCATTCGGTGTAAGATAAATTTTTATCTTATTTATATTTTATCATACATATTTAAATTTCTACAAATATGATAAACTTGTTCAACCTACAAACTTCTCTGTTATGTTGTTGTAGACAACATTATTCATTATTAACATCTTAACTAACAATACGAGGGAAATATCATGTAGTCATCCCAACTTGTCTTCATAATCTACAAGACTACTCTGCCTTGCATTCTTCAACCTGAGCTTCACTAATGAGTGAAGAAGGGTATAAGAACCTCTTGACTCCAGTCAAATCCAACTACTTCTTGCTAAATGGAGATGTAGTTGATGATCCATGGGAAGTAGCATATAATGTTCTGAAAAGCCATTCTAACGCCTCTGGACAAAAGGTTTTGAACAAGAAAAAAGGTCGGTACCAAGCAGGCACTGTCACATATCTATCACCTCTGCTGGCGCCTTTCAAGATTGCCTTGGCACACTCCTCTGCAGTCTCAATTGGGAAGATCCCAACCAGAACCTGTACATTAAGATAGATATACAATGCCCCAGCATGAGAACATGAAATATAGATTGTCGATGATGATGTCATTCAAACAATATTTTGATGTATCAATTCTTACATCTCGAGTCTCTTCGTCAATGATTGTTTCCCCCTCTTTGGATAGTAATTTCCCTTTGGTTATTTCCGATTCAATCCATCCCGGAGTCACTATAGTTATCTGTACGGCCGCTCCAAGTTCGACTCTCAGAGACTCATAGAATTGAACCAATGCAGCTTTAGTAGCCTGCAAATACATACACAAATGATTTATCAAATTCGTAAGATCAGGCGGCCTTTCCAATTGATTAAGAAACCAACTCTTTTAGTATAGATATATATACATACACCGTAGACGCAATTTCTAGGCGAGCCTATATATCCTGCAAAAGAAGCATTGACGACAATGGTGCCTCTACTCTTCTTTAGGTGGGGAATTGAATAGTAAGTTGGATAAACAGAGCCCCAGAAATTTATGTCCTGTGAACTCATAAACACATGGTATGAGTGGAAACATATTTTTTTAGGTGCCCACCACCTTAAAACACAATAACAAACGCGAACACTTTAGGTTGGCTAAGCGTGAACAAATGACCTAATATAAGTAGTGTCATTAACAAGCAGGTTTGTGAATACCATTACTGATGAAATTTTTTGCACATCAGTGATTTCTTCAAAGAGTGTCGCAGTAGCAATGCCAGCATTATTGACAAGATGATCCACTGCACAGTAGGACTAACATATCAGCTTTAACTAGAGCTAGGAGTTAATGAAACAACAAATAGATATGGAGAGAGATCAGGTATTATTGTTCACACATCGGCCGAAGTGATCCACAGTTTCATCGATAATATGTTTGCAATCTTCAGATTTGGCAACATCTGCAGGGATCACAAGAACATCAGGGGAGCCAACTGCTTGAGCTCTTTGTGCAACCTCTCTGAGGCGATTCTCCCTCCTTGCTACTAGAACCAGGCAAGCTCTCTTCTTGGCATACTGGTATGCCAGTTCCTGAAAAGCCCATAACAAAATTAAGCTAAAAATCAACTTAAAAGACATACAAAAAAGAATAAACTTGATAGTTAAAACCAACCTCTCCAATGCCAGACGATGCCCCAGTGATTACCACTACCTTGTGGCTCAAATCTTCATGGTGGAAGGAGTTGACAAGGGAAGTGATGAGCTTGTAAAAAAAGTAGGGTGGCAAAAGCAGGGCAAGAGTGCACAAAGCAACAGGCACGGCAAACAGATTGAACAGCTTATTCATTAAAACCATGTCTCTGCTAGCAACAATATTGTCACTGAGAGAAGCAAAAGATTTGTACCAAAGAGTCTAGGCAAACCGCTAATAGATCCTAACTTGCATTCGGGATAGATGTCGAGGAATTAAACTGGATCATAAATCATCAAAATAGAATTGTCTTCATGACAAATCACCAAGTTAATAAAATTCATAGCAGAAGCCTACCAAGTAATTTTGTTTTTCATTTTCACAGTTGAATCTTCCGAATTTTAACCCGGTCGTTTTATAGAGAATCTCTCCCAAAAAAAAATATATCGTGGAATTTGGGGACTATAACCACTTTTTTTTAATCTTTAATTTTTAATATTTATAATTTAATTTATCATAAATTTAAAAAAGAATATGTCTTTGCATATTTATTTCCATACTCGTATTAAATGCCCATAGCCCAAAAATGTAACTTTATTAGATCAATTAAAATTTGAGTCAATTCTTAATAATAATATATAATATAATTATATATATATAATATATGTCAAAAATCCAATAAGAAATAGTCATATTGAGTGGCGCTCGTGAACTTGTTAAAGATTTTTTTTTACCTTTCTTCCAAAGCAGTTAAAACGTGAAACATGAAGTCACCAATAGAGCGAAACCTTTTATGAAGAAAAAGTGACGGATAGCGACAAATAATTGTCATTGCCATCCTTTCCACAAATAAAATAAAAAATAAGATAATAATAAATAAATAAATGTCAGAAGCAACTGTTCATTGATTAATTATTCGTGTTGTTTATTGCTAATGGGACAAATGATAATAATTTTTTTTTTATTCTTTTCTTCTCTCAACTGATACCCAAAAAATTTCCAAAAAAAACGTTTTACATTAAATTTATGTGATTAATATATAAATAATAAAATTTAATAATTAACACCAACCCCCTTTTATCCCGACTTGATACCCAACCTTTTTTGTCTGAACTTCAGGCATAAACATTGACGGAAATGGGGTAAAAATGGTACTTGAGGACAAGTATGTAGAGCTATGCAGGCAATGCCGACCACTTTCTTTATTTCTTTGTTTATTTTTAAAGAACCATAACTCTTTAACATTACTTTTATACTTTTGGTTGCACGCCTAATTGAACGTTGTAACGGACAAGGCAACATATTTCTGCAAGTGCATTAATATAGAGAATATATATGAAGAATTACTAACATCAACGACAATAAAATATTGCATAATACCAAACTAGCTTTCGAAATGTAAATATTGTTGTATGAGTAATTACATTATAGAAGCTCATCCTCCGGAGGCATTGCTAGCCATCCTCCGGCAGAAGCATTCACCACAATTCTACCACTAGTCTTCTTCAGATGGGATACAGCAAAGAAGGTGGGATAAATTGCCCCCCAAAAGTTTATATCCTGAGATGAAGTTCTCAATCAGATAGGATACACAAGAACTTTCATTTGACACATAAATTGAATATATATAATATAATTCTTTTAAATTTTAAACTTCTTAAATTGTACCATAATTGGTGAAAGTTGTGCACATCAGGAATCTCTTCAAGCAGTGCAACACCCCCAATCCAAGCATTATTCACCAGATGATCCACTATTCAAAACGTTGTTTGAATCAGCTATCATACCCAACTGTACCAAAGAAGAAGATAGTAAAAGATTTGGATATCCATACGTCATCCAAAGTGGTTCACTGCTCCA
This sequence comes from Piper longum, assembly GCA_032619315.1. Lineage (NCBI taxonomy): Eukaryota > Viridiplantae > Streptophyta > Magnoliopsida > Piperales > Piperaceae > Piper > Piper longum. The sequence goes on from JAVDBV010052238.1 coordinate 8,657, forward strand.
TCAACAAATCGCTTACAATCTTCAGATTTAGCAACATCGGCAGGGAAGACAAGAACATCAAGGGAGCCAAGCTCTCGAGCTCTATCAGCAACTTCTCTTAGGCGTTCCTCCCTCCTTGCCACAAGAGCCAAGCAAGCTCTTCTCCTTGCATATTGGTATGCTAGCTGCTTTAATACCCACAAAACAAAGACAGACCATATTATTCCCAAAAAAGTTTACTCATATATATTAACACAGCTTAAAGATCATATATCAAACCTCCCCAATGCAAGATGAAGCACGGGTAACGACTACCACTTTGTTGTTTATGTTCTCAGTGAAAATGGAGTTGAGTGGCTATGAGAAGCTTGTATACGTAATAGGGTGGCTGGAAGAAGATAAGCACGAAGAAAGCAGTGGGCAGGCCAACTTGGCCGATCAAGAGGTTGGTGAAATCCATGGCTGCCTCAGTAAGTATATCCCACCCCAACGGAACAAGAATTAATGGAAAGACGAACGAGTGAAAAATTTTGTGATTTCTTTTTTTCCGAAGCAAATGCAAGGGAACGTTTTTTGCATGGCAAACACTCAGACAGGCGTTGGAAAAGAATACATATATGTCGATGTCTTCTTTCTCCAACATATATGTGTTGATATTAAAACGCCTACTGTGGATTATTTGTTCCAATGAGAAGCGTCGCATGATCGATTGTGATTTTGATCGGAATTCACTCCGAAATGAAGTCGTAGATGTTGGGTATATAGATGTCTTTCAGCACATTAGTTGTACTCTTTAGTCATTTGATTGTTTTACGTTGAATTTACCCGACCTTGGAAAAAGGAAAAAATTACCCATGTTAGGGCACTCTTCCAGTAAAGAAAAACACAAGCACCTGAATGCAAAGTGCAAATTGATTATGATTACATTCCTTTGGATGAACAGTATAAAACGAGTTTTTTTAATAATGTACAAATTCAAGATAATAATACAATTAAGATATAGGACATAAATTGTACACAATATTGCACATCGATATACTTATACAGATTCTTGTGGAGGGGCCGAAGTACAGGAGTGGTATGGAAGTACAGGCCCCCGATTAGAAACCCAGCTGCTTGCGGAGGGGCCGAAGTACATGCAGATATGAGGATTAACCTTAAAGATGGAAAGAATTGCTGATGGGATCGTCCAGATTCCATCCCCACATATCAGCTTCCCTGCGGTTGATCCTCTCCTATACGAACAATATAACGGTACCCACAAACATATCGATAGCAAAGTAGGCTCCAATATAGAAAGGAACTGCCATGGCCATAGGTATGGGGTTAAACATGTAGATTTTCTCCGGAGTAACATCCCTGAGAAGATTTATAACTAGAGCAGCTATGAAGAAAGCATAACAAATTGTTAATCAATGTTTGGGAAGAGCTGAGAAGCCTTCGACTCCAAGAATAGCCATTTCTCGGAATATGATCGCATAGGGAGCTTTATAGGGACCATCAGGTGCGCCAACATCAAAAGCAGACCAGTATAACCAGAATATGAGAGGACCAATAACACAGCCCATTGCAGTTCCAGCAAGCTGGCTCACAAACATGAATTTGGCCGATGAGAGGGTGAGGTAACCAGTCTTGAAATATTTCATCAGGTCGGCAGCTGTGGCGACAATGGACCTCATCGCTCCGCATGCCGTCAGGCCAGCTATAACTCCGCCCTTAGATCCCACCAATGAGGCAAAAATAAAGAGTCCCAGTTTGCCATACTTAGAGGCCCACTATCCAGAGAATGTAGCGTAGAGAAATTCTCATGAGAGAAATTCTCATGGATGGTGTTAGATTCAATCGCATCGCAAGAGAAACTATTATTAGATGATGGGAATGGGAAATATTATGATTGCATTATGTGTCTTGAGGTGAAGTTCCAAGTGTTGTTCACTTACCATATGGAACCCCTAAAAGCAAGTAATGCATTCAAGAGCCATATGGGATGCATGATAAAGTATTGGACGCTTACAGGTACATGAGAGCAGCTTTTAAAGTGTGCAATTGAAAATATTGAGAAGGGTGACAAGGTTGAAGGCGTCCGACTTTGTAAAGCTGGAGCAGCCTTTTCACTATTAACTGCTAGTGCACTTTATAATTTGTTCTGTTTGGATCCATGATTTGTGCGCCATCTTAGAAAAAATTGGCTTGACACTGGGGATTTTCTTTTCATGTTTTTATGAAGAAGGAAAATATATGGCAAACGTTTTGCTTGAAACCATCCAAAGGTACTGGCATCTAAAGATGGTCCTTTCTTAGAATCCGATTTTAAAAAAACTTGCTAAGAGTTTTCGGCATGCATTGCAAGTTTAATAGTCATTGTTTGGCCCCTTTTGATCATTGATCTTCAATGTCTCAAGTTTATTAACAATCCATTTGATTTAAAGTGGCTTCAAAGGTCAAAGGTGATGTCACGCGATGAATCTCTTGAATATGACGTGTGATATAGTTTGAAGCAGTTAGGAGTGAATTGTTACGGATTTAGAAGTAATTTCATATCTAGAGGATCTGGACCAAACTGTGTGATCCTTGTTCAATTAAGGGAATAGCTCACAGGGTAATAGTTTTGGTTTTAGAATGTCTCAGTAATTCTTGGGAAGATCTATATGTTGGGTAGGGCTTTGTCGTTTTAACCGTCT
>JAVDBV010052247.1:0-21331 GCA_032619315.1 Piper longum
TATATATATATATATATATATATATATATATATACACATCATGACAAATATTCATAAGTAAATATAATATTAATAATAACAAATAATCATATAAACATTCATCATATATCATAAATATATAAATATAAATAAATAATAATGAATAAATAATTAATTAAAATAATATTTAAAGAAAAATTATCATAACATCCAATCATGCTAAATCATATGAATATGCATGTAAACTAATATAGAAGTTCTCAAATTACCGAAAACTGCCCAAGAACGGATGAAATCGGTCCAAAATGAGCTGAACCGGACTGAACTAAGCTGAACCAGACCAAACCGAATGACCTGAACCAACCCAGGCTGGAAATTGGGTCGGGTTGGCTCGACGGACCTGAACTGGATGGGCGGACTCGGACACTGATTGGCGGAAGTGGTCGCGACTGGTGGACGCGATCGCGAACAGGCAGACCTCGAACCGAGTAAACGGGCCACACGGGGCGGCCGTTGCTCGTCACCGGAAAATGCCTACGGCGGCGCGGCAGAGGCTACCGTCAGTCACGATTGAAAAAGGGGAGGACAGGTGAGCTGTTGGTGGTGTCGACCGGCGGAGTCCGGCAGCTGGTCGACCGGAAAACGGTCAGAAAGGGGCGGCATCGCTGCCGTGTGTGGAGACGTCGCGGGTGGCGATCACGGCCACAGCGGAGGTCGATGTCGGTCTCAAAATGTAGATCTAGGTGAGGGGAAGCTGTCGGGGTGGTCGGATCGGCCAATGGTGGCTCGCCGGCACCAGAAAACGACCCAAACGGTGGCGGCGGCGTTGTTGACCGACTACAAAAACTCCCTCACCAACGGCCACCACGGCGGTGCCGGTGGTCGTGAGTGGCACGACTGGAAAGCCAGCCGCGAGGCGGTCATAGGGGTGCTGGTCCGGTGGCCGGGGGCGAGGAATAGACTCGCCGGCGATGAACCGAAGTGGCGGTGGCGTTAACACAATGAAATAGTGGAAGATCATTGAAGATCTGGAAAAATCATATGGTGAAGCCAAGGTTGACGTGGACGGCCCAGATCTTGCCACATGGCACGATCTGAACTTTTGTTAACCCGTGGTCTAGTGGAACCCACCTATAGGTATATGCAATATACATATAGACGGAAAGGTCGGATCAAGACCGTCCAAAATTGAAACTGACTCGAGTCCTAAAAGTGACTCTATAGGTGAGAATCGAGGCAAAAATGTTAAATTTGCTTCGAAACCCTAAACTCGATTAAGATGGGCCCACAGGGGCACAATCAAGTAATCTAAAATTCTTATGATGCATGTAAATGATGTACCTATAAAATCCCCAAACGGATACTAAACGTTGCAACGACATAAATGTAGGCCTAAAATCCTGGCTAACATATACAAACAAATCTGTATACCTTAATATACAGATAACTCATAATCTTATCTTATGCATGTTGGGAATACTCAGCTACTATAACATGCCCATACGGTCATCTGGGCCCATACTCATAATGTAAAACTAGTCTGGCTCGATCTCGCTTGAACCAACTTGATAAAGACCTGAATAAGACAAAAACTCAAATTGGGTAAAACCCTAACCCGAAAATGGGATTTTACCGTCGACGATGGCTTGACTGTAGCAAGTTCTCCTCTTCACAACTCTCATTGGATCAGCAGGATGCACTTCCTCATGGGGCTCCAAAGCAACGGGGCAACATTCTTCATAGAAACACAAAAGCAAGGGGGGGGGGGGGCCAACTGGCAATAATTTATCAAAATCAAAGCTACACGCTCGTCTCAGAAATTTTTCTTCCCCTTTCTTCAGCAATAACACCCGGCTTTTATAGAATTTGGATAATTCATGGGTGAGAGATTTCTTCTGGCTGTTGTAAAACAACATCTACCTCTTCTTTTGGCAATTTTTCCTCCGACAGTTTTGAAACTGTATGATCAATTTTTTTGTAACTTGCTAGAAATCATTCACGTTAATAATTAAACACAACCCTTAAAAATTATTCACATGATCAAATAAATATGTGCAAATATATATATATATATATATATATATATATATATATATATCACCGCCAAATTAAAAAATTCATAATAATTACAAAATATTAAATACATACTTTTTTTCCATTTGGTATTAAAAAATGGAGAATACGTAAATTAACATCAAAATATCCTTTGTAATCGCAACCACTCTCTTTATCTAGGCTTTAGAACCAATGATACCAAAGCTTGTTCCAATGATTTTTTTTATAAAATAAAATTTTATTTTAAGAACTTTGAATGGGATAAATAAATATAAAAGGACAAATGACTCTAAATAGTTTTTATAAAATTACATCTCCAATTTTTTTAAAAAAAATTACAATAATTAATAATTTTTTATTTATAATTTAGAATTTTCAAAACAAACTGTATTTAAAAAATAATAAATATAACTAACAAATAATAATGCACTTTGAAATTTTTAAATATTTTTTTATTTTGATCGTACTAAATGAAAGAAACAGGAAAAAAAGGTTTCAAAATTATGAAAATCATAAACTAATATTTTATTTTCAAAGTGTAATCTAAACTAAAATCGGTAATTTTGATCCTTTCGTGTTAATTTTTTTTTTACTTTTAATTTTCGATCATGACCAGATTAACTAGGTACATCTCAACCGTCCGTTGCAAATGCACGTTTTGAATCATCTCCGCTTCCCCAATCTCCGGCTTCCAACGAGGGCGGCGGAGCGGCGGCGGCGGCGGCGGCGGCGGCTGAGAAGCGGTCTATCAAGTATGGGATTGTGCAGGACCTTCGTTGTGATGGGAGGAAGCGGCTTCACTATTCACCCACCAACATTGAACTTTGAGTGATTCCTCAAGTAAGACCTTGAAGTAATCGGTTCAAAGATCGGTTCTTTTTGTGTTTTCACTGATATGGAGATGTTGCTGAAATGTTATAGTATTCGTGATCTAGGCAAAATAGGTCTGCTCGTGTTAGATTGGGTGGTGGTACTGACGTTATAGTTAGCGTTAAGGTGAGCCTATCTCTCTGTTCTCCATTACTTTGATGTGTTTACTTGTAATTTGTCTTTTGAGTTTATTGTTGTTATATGAATGTTTGACTGCATTGGATGATGTTTTGGTGTTTGATGCCTTTTGCTTTATTTTTTCTTATGTCTTTTTGTAGGCTGAACTTGGGAGGGCGAGCTATGATCAACCGGAGAAAGGGACAGTCTTCATATCAATTGATTGCAGTGCCACAGCAGCTCCTATGTTTGAGGTTGGCTGACTTGAAGTTTGGCTTGTTCCTGTTCGATGGTTTGTATGTTGTTCTGCATTCTATCTTTATACTAGGATGGATTGTGATAATATTCTGACTGGGCCATTGCTGATAATCGTTAAGGTCACTGTAGATATACAGACTAAAGCGATAAAAAAATGTTGACATACGTGTAACAGGGTTGTTCCTCAGTTCAGTCTTTTTATTCGTGGAAAATGGATGTGAACTATATCTAATAATGCACACAGGAAACTGAACAATTGGCTTTTTTGTATTACCATTGCACAATTTGGGTGTTATACAATAGCCCTCAATGAACAGTTATTTGTTTTTTATCTTCTCACCCACATATTTGGGCCGTTCTTACTGCAAATAGGGAAGGGGAGGTGAGGAATTGTCCACAGAGCTGTCAGTCTCACTTCAAAGATGCTTGTTGGGCGGTCTAAGTGGAGCAGGTTCACAGTTTTTTGGTTCAGTAAATTGCTACATGTTTCTTCTGTAGTACTTCGACAAAATGCCCAAAATTTTATTGAAAATTTGGCCATCTTTCTGACCTTTCTGCAATTTAGCAGCATCTGTTTTCCTTTCCCATAGTTTTTATTGATCTCCTTGTTGGTGTATTTTGCATTTTGTATTTCAGGAGCTGGAATTGATCCCTCATCATTGATAATAGTAGAAGGAAAAGTATGTTGGGATATTTACATCGATGGTCTTGTCATAGTCTTGGATGGGAATATATTGGATGCTCTTCGTGCTGGAATCAAGGTAGGGAATTCTCTTTTCTCTTATCCAACGAGAAAATTTACTCAGGTATCAATTAATCTATGTTGACATTTATGTAAATACCCATTAATATCTGCAGAAATGGTGAGTTTTTAAAATGCAAATATCCATTATTCTTAAATGAGATTGTTGTCATATATGTAAACAGAGAAATGATAATACTTCTTCGTTGTCCATTATCAGCTTTATCATTTTTTGGAAATACTCAGGGTTGAAGTTTATAGTTTTGGTCTGGGTAAATGGATCAGGATTTTCTTGGCCGCCCAGTTTAATTATTGACCTCTCTTGTTTCTTCTCGTTGCAATCTTTTAAGAGCAGCAACATACGAAGAAGTGAGGTTAAACAAGTAATAGGATTTGATAAAATTGCTTTGCTCAAAGTTGTTTCATCAATCAGCGTTTATTCTCTTCCAAGTCATTAAAATCTTACTCTCATAACCCTGAAGAAGGATTGACAAGCAAAACGTGTTGCTAGTTATTACAGTGAACATTAGTCGATTCATTTATCTATAATAGAGAGATTTAACTGTTTGCTATAACTGCATTTAAGGCTGCCTTGAGCAATACAGCAATCCCTAAGGTTAACGTTTTGGCTGATACAAAGAGTGATGATCAACCTGAGGTGGATGTCAGTGATGAAGAGTTCTTGCAATTTGATACGTCGGGAGTTCCAGTGATAATCACCTTAACAAAGGTAAGGAGCCTGAACTGTGGAGTGTTGCTTTTCTGCCTCATTATCTTTCCTTTATTTATTTATTTTTTTAAAAATTCTGGTTAATAGATTCATCTTCCCATGCTTATATGGTTGATAGATTGGAAGGCATCTAACTACAAAGTAGATGCAACTCACAAGATAAATACTAGGTCCGCCCGTGGGATATCCCCCTTCTGAATGATTCTTAGACTCTAATACGATACCAAATTTAAAATAAAGATTGCTTATAAATGATGGTGCATTTTTTTTCAGGTAGCACCCTAAATTTTTTTCGCAAATTTCTGGAATTTCGAAAAGGAGCATTCAATACAATTTGTTACGAGGGGAAGGAAAAAATTGATGTGTGTGGTTCTTCAATGTCATGCAATTGCAAATATGTTATGTTTTTTCTCCTTATTTTTATTAAGATAAGTCGATGTAACCGGAAATGTTTTAGCATGGTAGCATACTTAGGTAATAATTAAGGGTACATGGTAATATATATTTGAAAGTAATTGACCACATAATTTTAATTGTCCTCGAGTTTACTTAAAAGTAAGTGACCAATTAATCACTTCACTCCTTAATTCTGAAGAAACTTGTTGTAATGTTTATGCAAATGAATGATTTGGATAAGAAAATGAATCTCTCTATGACCAGCAGTGTTCATATGATCCGAATTTTCATGAAATAGTTTACCATTATTCTAATTGCATGCATAATCTTGATGACTGTGTTATGTACATAAAATTGATCGCTCATCTTCATCACCATAAAAAATACATCTCCTTCCTTGCCTACTTTTTTACTTTAAGGTTTATCCTTGTATACTAATGGCTTGCAATACTAAATAAATATGTATCTATAACAACATAAACATTGTTACGAATAAATAAATGTTTATTCAAAGACTAACATTATTAAAAAAAGTTTATTTCATTATTATTTTTTAAAATAATAATTAATATTGATATATATCATTAATTAAATATTGCTTTACAACACTCCCTTTAATTAAATTAATTTATGAGTGACAATATTATTTATTGCGACATCCTTAAAAAAGAATTTGTCTAGTTTGGGGGAGAAACTAATCAGAGTGATACATATCTCCTTGGTTCGAGTACATTGCTTACTAAAATATCGTGATATGTATTTATAATAGATAAAAAATGTAATTATTTTAAATGCTAATTTTTAGATACTAAATCAATGCTTTGATTTTATTTTGGACAAAACATTTATTTATCCTTCTTTTCTAAAAATTAAATCTATCTCTTCCATACTTACAAAAACTAAAAATAAAAACCAATAATCTTTTGGACATTTTGGCTGTACGGGAGATAATCAAAATATTACGAAGAGGTTTGGCGAAGTTGTTGATAAAAATTATTTTTTTTTAAAAATGTGAAAATACTAAACACTAAAAGATAACTTATAATAAAATGATGCTAGGACCATCTTTTATTAATGACACTAACTTTTAAAAGTAATAAGAATATGATTAAGAATTTGAAAATATAAAAAAAGTTGCAATTTAAGTAATTGAGAACAACTTAAACTATAAAAAGGTTAAAATAATAAAAAAAATTAAGGCATATACAAACTTACCTAATAAGGGATACAACTGTGAAATAAGATACAATCCTAAAATAACAATAAGAGACATGTGACAAATTTAGGTGAATTAATAAAGAACATGCGACGTAAAGGTGGCAAACAATGGTGAGTTTTCTTTTAATATAATCTGGCTGTTAGAGGTTGGTTTAAACATTGCACAGTAACAAGTATTTTGATGTATATTTATGCTAACTGTGGGAAATTTTAAATGTCATTGTAGTGTGTTATAAATTGGTTTCAAAATTAAAATTTCTAATATTAGATAGGGCAAATGTATCAAGAGGGACTGGACGAGGGATGTATGAACAGCGAAGGGAGGAGGGAGGAATGAGGGGTTAGATGAAATTACTTTGCTCTGAAACAGATCAGAGTTGTTTCCTCAATCAACATTTATTCTCTTTCCAAGTCACAATCGTACTGCGTCAGCAAAATGTGTAGTTAATACAAGTAGCATTATTCGGTTTATTTTTTAGGAGAGTTCATCATCATCATTGTGTTATTTCACTGGATATTACACAGGGTGTCAAGGACATGGCCCCTTAAATTAAAATCTACGATTTTTTTTGGCCAAAATGTTGTTCCTCGCGCCGCACCCTCCTTTACTCACAGGAGATAGATATTTAACCATTTTTCATGTTCTACTTGGTGCATTTTGTAGAGCTCCAGTGTCGATGACAATAAGTAATTGGCAGCCAGATTACGAACCACATTGCAGCTTGTCAAAGAAAAGAATTGGGCAGCAGAAATATCATTCATATAGTGTAACATTCATAAAACAAATTTACTTTTGATGATTGACAATGTACATATTATACCTTTGCTGGCTATACATACATACAGAAAACCCCATCGGGTAATCTTCTTGATTCATACTAAAATAGGCTTCGTCCTGAAGCCACCATCAACACTAATTTTTTCTGATTTGAAGAAAAAGAATGCTAATAAACACTTGCGGCCGTAATTATTTTTCTCGTATGGAACCTCTTTTTTGCGATTGAGAAGCTAAAGGTTGTAGATCAGTAGCTGCTAGCTCTCTATAGTCCTTTCGAATGCTCCATAGCATCTCTACACATTTTTTCATGGTTGGACGGCTATGCCGGGAAGGGGCCAAGCACTCCAAAGCCAGTTCAAGGATCTTTTCCAGTGCACGGTTGGTTGCCGGCGAACGTGGTAGTCTAGGGTCCAATACTAGAATTGCATCCCCGTCATTAAACTTCTTCATAGCCTGCACTACCAACAAAAGTTTAAAAGAGTATCTACACAAGTAGAAAGGCGAATGCAAGGCAATAATGGCTTGATAAACAATTGAAGCAAAAACAAATCAAATTGGAGATGAAGACAAAAGAAAAGATTACTTGACCATTAAAAGAAATAATCACATACCCATATGGCCGTTAACCTCTCTTTGAGTTCCCTTTTTGGCTCAATAGGCCGCCGTCCAGACATCATCTCTACCAACAATACCCCAAACGAGTAGACATCACTTTTTTCAGTGAGTTGATAAGTTTTTAGATACTCCGGATCTAAATACCCTGCAGTTCCTTTGACTTGGGTTGACACATGGGTTATTCCAGTATCAGTTTCAGCCAGACGAGCAAACCCAAAGTCAGCAACTTTGGCTCTAAAATTTTCTGTGAGGAGAATGTTTGAAGATTTGATGTCTCTGTGGATAATGGGACGCTCTGCACAGAGAGGATGACAATAATGTCTAAAGAACTTCCAAATATATATCAATCACAATGTTCATCACCATCTGGAGGTGGAGATGGAGATGACGGATGAGAATATGCACCAAACATCACATTTTCCACACAAGAAATCACATACTATTAGATATAAAGATGCTAGATATAAAGAACGATGTCACTACTCCACCCAAAAATGGCGTAGGTTTAAAATGACTAATAAGTCTAACAATTCCACATGTAAACTTAATTATACTTAAGTAAAATGAATATACCTTTCGCTAATGGGTGGGAATATATGGATGTTTGGCAGAATATGAAGTAAAAATTTGGACATCACCTATAAAATTGAACAGTTTCAGGCACCTATGGATGACTAGACAGGCAGCAACGTATGGGATTTTAGGAAGTCATTCATGACCTTTAGATTAAGCAGGTGCTCAAACTGGACTGACGCCAAACTTTGTGGGACACCATTCTATATAGTAAAATCTAGAATTACCTTAGTGCAACCTCATATGGTCCTTTGGGGACACAGTTCTAAAAATGTAAGTGTGAAAGCTTCTTTGACGCTGTACAACAGAGTACTAGAAACAAATGCCCATTTTTAATTGTGTTGGACGTATTAATTTACACCTGATATTTGGGGAGATCCTAAATTTATTAGGACTCTCCTATTTAAGGCGATTGACCTAATTAAATCCTAATTATTATTTAAATAAATCTCTTATTTGTGGTAGGAGTATATGTTAGGGAATACATATTAGTGCAGGAGTCTTATTTGGTTTTTCTATAAATAAGACCACCTTAATACAACCAAAGTGGCTTTATTTTTCTTCTGGAGCGACGTTGGTAGAGAGAAGGGTTACCGGTGCTTAGGCTTGGGGATCTAGGCTTTGGATCCTTATCCTTCTCCAAATTGTTAGTTGAATAAATCTGTGAGAACATCTTCGATTTAATCCGAAGCAAAGTTACACATTCTAATCTATGATTTAATAAATCATCAAAATGGAATTTTTAACATTTAAACCTTTGTTGAGCTTCCAGTAGTCAGGTACATTAAACAACTTTTATAGCAAAGCATAATTAATGCTCAGTAAAAGAGAGTCACATGTGGCAAAAAAATGTTTGACTAGGTTGTATGCAAAATCATAGATGAGAAATAAACAATTTTTATATCATGTACAAAAAATAAACGAGGGATCAAAAACTGACCTGCATACATATGAAGGTAGGTGATAGCATGTGCCACATCAATAGCAATTTCTAAACGAGCAGCAAGGTCAAGAGTGGTTTCGTGCAAGCCTATATTGGGAAAAACAAAAGTATAAGATTGAATCACCATCATGATCATGGTTGTAATATACAGTCTACATCTTATTTTATGTCACAGATGGATGCATTTATATAACATGACACAAAACTAGGCAAAATCAAAGAAATTTATTTTAGGTCAGCTACCCTCCCATGGCAACCCTCAAGAGAATGTAAAATGAGATAAAGCTTTTAATCATGGCTCAAGTGGTTAACGGCACATTGAAAAGGTAGATGATAAAAAGTGTAGATTACCATCCAAATGTTCTCTAAGAGTACCGTTCGGAATGTATTCAACGACAACAATCCTTTCACCTTCATCCTCTAAATATCCAAAAAACCTGACCAAATTTAGATGCTCAATCTGTGCAAGAGTACGGACCTCACTCTGAAACTCCACATTTAGATGCTTGTCATTTGCAGCCTGCAAATAGAAACCTTAATGTCAATTCCTGCATGATCGCTCCAATGTCAATAGAAGGTGAGAGATAAACCTTCTTAGCACGCTTTATTGCAACATGGGTTCCATCCACAAGCCTCCCCTTGTACACAATCCCAAATCCACCTTGGCCAATTTTGTGAGATGGAGAAAAATTTCTGGTGGCTTTTTGGATCTCTTCCATGGTAAACTTTGCACCCCCGATATTATTCTGGGAAGAATTGTATGTACTGACATTAGTACCTCTCCCCAAAGCCGTTCTACGGCTACTAGCTGAAGTGTCTGACGAAACTACAAGAGAAGTAAACACCCGAACAATAATTAAGAAAACCAAACATGCACTTTCATAAACCAATTTACTCGTATAGTGAGCAATGAAAAATTTGCAAACTCATCTCATTTCTCCATACTACATTGCAGTGCTTCCTGAACTTTGTTAGCCAGCCCTAATTTACATATTGAGAAAAAGCACATGGGAATTCTAGCTTTAGCATATAATTTTTCCACACAAAGCATATTGAGAGATATGTCTGAAGCTTGAAACAATGGATGTATTGAGACAGGTCCAAAGCTTCTTCTTCATTTTCTTCCACCTTACCCTAAAATTAGAGATGGGTCATGGATTCTACTCCGCCATTCAAATACCGAATCATGAAAGCCCATATCCTTATGAATCACAGGTTCCTCCAATCTTCTTCGTTGATTTTCCTAAAAGGAATCATTTTTACCCCAATTTGACTAGGATTTACTATGTCTCAAGTGCAAAATTCTCTCGGATTCAACGAATGATACAAATTAAATGACGACCAAATCCATACATCAGAATCCTTCCAATGAAGCAACCACATCGAAAATTCAAGAAAAACTACGCCGAAGAACAACCTACCAGACGGAGCCCTCGACACTCCGCTCTCCGCCCCATCTCCCCCCGATCGGCCCCCAGGCGAGGACTTGAAGCAAGCCACAAACGAGCCGGCGAGCGCCTTCATCGCCTCCCCAAACCCGCCGTCGCCGCCGGACGAGCGCGAGAGCCCCGACCGCCCAGGCGTCCGCCGGAGCCCCGGGTCGGACGCCCTGCTGGAGGCGCCGGAGCTCTGTGAGTAGGCCGACCGGCGGTCCGGCTCGCTCCGGGAGTCGGAGCTCGGCCGCCGGCTGCCATACGACGATCCGGCGGAGCTCCGCATGGCCGCCGGCCGCGAAGTCTCCGGGTGGAACGCCGGCCGGGCGCTCCGACTTCGGAGCCTATTTTGTCGGGTTGTGATCGAGCTTTTGAAAGGTCAACATTTGCACCTCCGTGGACATAAAAACTTCAACGTGGAAAACTACGTTGAGATTTTTTTTGTCGTTGGTATTAATTCTTTTTTTTTTTGAAATACGATTCTAAATTAAAAATAAAGATTTAAATTTTTTTAAACCAAATTTTAAATTAAACAAATAAGTGTTTCTTATGTGTCTAGTCTGTCCTTGTAAGTGGATTTTTTTCAATCATTTAATAAGAGTTAACTCGAGATCGTATTAGTTTATATTCTGCCTACATGTTGATGATATTTTTTCTTAAAACAAATTGGTGATGACTTTTTTGGCAAAATTTAGTAAAATCAAGTTTAATTTCCATAATTGCTTTTCAGTTGATTCTGAGAAATAATCAATTAATTTATCATATGAACCCATACAGCCTTTAATGTAGTTTATGATAAGATAATGCAATGCAGCAGACACCCACCCATGTCATTCCTTGTTAGCAAGAAAGCAAGCAAACCACGACTCCAGAGGTTGACAAGTGACAAGTGACAAGCGACGAGCAAAAAAAAGAGGATATTGACCCCCCCCAACTGAAAACAAAGATAAAAGCTCAAATAATTGTTTGACGATAAATGAAATGGTCATTGATCCTCCATATGCAATGTATTATTAGTTTGGTTGGTCGGCAAGTAAGAAGTACCAACTGGCCGGCCACCACGGCCACCACCACCTGGGTGTCACAGGCCTTTTACCCACCACACCATGTTGTTTTCTCGTATATAGTTGAACTTGCCTCTTCTCTTAGAATAGTTGAACTTGCCTCTTCCCTTATTACTTTCTGTGTTCGTCATCCGATTGGTGTAATCGCACTGACATCATCCCTGCTGCGTATCTAGTGACTGCTATACACGGATTAGCACCAAGAGAAGAAGTCACAATGGTCATCCCAGAAACAACCAATTAGCACCTTTTGATTTCCCAGCATCCTGATTTTTGAAACAGTTATGTGACTCCAGCATTCACACGATTGGCTATAAGAAAATTAAAGGTTTTTGATTAATAAACAGTGGTGGATGTCTAATTTGCATAATTAAGTTATGACCGGGTGTTGTCTTCGAGATCATCATCATCCTTAATACATATATAAAACCCAAAATCTTTTACTTTTGTGTGGTGTTTATCTTATATTAATCGTTGATGATATTAATAATTTATAAGTAGATTAATAAAAAGTTATTTTTTGACGATAATAATTTTAAAGTCACTTAATGTATAAATGAGAAATTATTGAGTTTATCTAAAAGCTTATTAAGCCTAATAATAATGGGTTGATACGATGGTAATTTTGGGATTGTCTATGGAAAATTATTAAATTTATCTCGCGTCGTAATTCTATCCCGAAGAAAGATTGCCACACGATGGCGGTCCATGTTGGGGGCCTAACAGTAGGTGGTGTATCCCTATGTGTATCCCTATTGACCCTAACAGTAGATGTATCCCTGTTGAACCAGAGATAATGTAGATGGCCGAAGGAGAAGAAAAATAAGAAAAAGAATAGATGGCGGCGCAGGCGCTGAATGCCTGGGTGTCAGGATGGAAGAAAATAAGAAAAAAGAAGAGATGGCAGCACAGAAGAAATGGTACCCGTCGGAATGGTCTAATGGTAGCATGACGGAGGAGTCGCTACTAGGGTAGCCCTTGAGCCGGCGCCGGGGATGGTGGGGAAGGTCTTCACTACCTTGCTTTTCTTGTAGTCCAGGAGAATGGAGTCTCTATTGGCGAAGATGAAGAGCTTGCCGTCGGAGGAGAGGTGAACAAAGGGGTAGAGGTTGTTCCCTTCCTACTTCCTATAGTTGGTATGTCGCAACAATGGCAAGGAATTGGCTCCCTCGTTGGAGTGCAATTTGGTACGAATTCGGAGCTAAATGCCCTACTCCCTCACACCACCACCACCCTGTCCTTCTCGGGGAGGACGACAGTGGTGGCATACCACCTATTCTCGGCGAGGGACTCCGAGGACTCCAACCAGTTGCAGCTCCGGTCAGTGCATGGAACGAAGAGTCGGATTTTCGGGTAACTGTAGTTGTAGCCATCTGTCTGGAGGAGCATGCCGTCGGTGACGAAGGCGCCGGAGGAGCACCAGGTATCAGTCTTGAGGGTAATAGGACGGAGGGAATTGGTGGCAATGTCATACTCAATGGAGTGAGCGTAGCAGGAGGATTCGGAGGTGCTGAAAGCACCCCGTCACTGGTACCGGAGAGGGTACTGGGACGGGCCGGCTTCCGTCTGGTCGAATATGAGGACGGTGCTCTCGTGTGTGAGGGTCATGTGCATGGCGGATACCCGTGTTTTCAAGCAGCAGTTGCCAACTCCCACCTGTTGTTGCCTGGCTTTTGCGGCAGACTACTATGATAGAGTCAACAGGGGTACCATATAAAGCTTCATCATATAGTATAACATGTAACAAGAGTAAGAATTAGGCAAGAGACAACGTGAATTAGATGGTACAAATACGGGGGATAGTTAGATGTCATAAGTAAGGGGAATAAAAGGGTGGAACAAGAGTTCGGGAAGTTTGAGTTCAGATCAGCCCGAGAGAGGAAGAAGAGGGATGCATGGATGCGTGTGCCGCGCACACACCAGGAGGATTGATTCTGCTCCGATGTTTCATAAGGAAAAGGGCCCAAGGAAATAGCCGCTGTTTCACTGCAAAAGATTCACAATTGTTGCAAGCAAAGCAGCATAAAATGGGAAATATGCTATAGATAAATATGCCTTAATCTGAGATCCACCATGTCCCCTTCCTCATATTGTGAACTGTACATTATGTGCTTTGATCGGCTCATACATGGCAAAAATACCCTCTTCGAATCTGTTTTACAAATTTCTCCAAGTCCACAGTTATGGGACACCTTTATAAGCAATATAGCACCAAGCTTTGAAGCTCGAAACGTCAAAATGGCATAAATTTAGTGTAAATCATCGGAAAATAGATTTGAGCAGTATATATTTCCTCTAACAAAGGCACCTTCAAGCTTTTTAGACTAGAGACACTATCAAATGATGATTGCTAGATCCCCATAGTAGGCATCAAACAAAATAAGTTAAGGCAGAAATGACCATCCTTTCTTCCAATCAAAAAAGGCAAAAATCCTTACAATTAAATGGAATATACTAGTGTGGCATATAGGACGAACGTTCTGATAGATCTTCCAAGTTGCATCTCCCGCTTCAAGCAGATTTCTTTTTTGATTTTAGCTTAATATATCCAATAAATATAGATAATAGGCTCAAGAGAGCAACTCCAGCAAAAACTGGTATCAAAATTGCATATTCCTGGGGCAGAAAGTAATTGTGTATGAAGTGATCCCGATCCACAAATGGCTGTTGCAGAAGAAAAATAAATCAAAAGATGGTATCAGACCATATTTTTAAAAAAATATATGCTACAATCAAAGTGGATTTGGAATCAGAATTCCAAAAAGACGTACCAAGATTATCACCCAGAACGTATAATAGCAAAATATCGATATGCTTAGAACAGATAGCAAGAAACCGATCGCTTTATCTGCCAATTCCATCTTCACCTATAGAATGATGACTACATTGATGCCAAAAATGGTTAATCATTAAACAGACAGCCACATGTTTATATAAGTTCACAACCTGATAAACAAAAACGGTGATAAACAACGACATAGCACTCCTACAAAAAAAACGAGGTTGAACACTTCAAATCTATTTTCATGCTTATCAAAGAAATAAAACAAACCTTAATCTGTTCTAATATACTTACATCTAATATACTAGAAGTTGCCATTGATTAACAAAAATGGTTAATCATTAAACAGACAGCCACATGTTTACATAAGTTCACAACCTGATAAACAAAAATGGTGATAAACAACGGCATAGCACTCCAACAAAAAAGACGAGGTTGAACACTCCAAATCTATTTTCATGCTTATCAAAGAAATAAAACAAACCTTAATCTGTTCTAATATACTTACATCTTGTATAGTAGAAGTTGCCATTGATTAACAAAACTTTGAGAACCAAAATTAGAACCAACAATCACTTGTGATTCCTTTTCATTGTTGAAATGTAATATCGGACACGACTTCTTATAGAAATCTAAGTTATTGCAAGTACAATATATGGCTTCCTAACTAGGTTTAGAGGCTTCTTAATTGTTAGGCTTATAAACTATCAGGGAAACTCAATCCATCTACCTCACCTTGGACCTAAACTGCCCGAAATAAACGACCGAGTAATCATCAATAACGAAAATTGACAAATTGACAGGCGCTATTCATATTCGAATCCATGGCACGATGCTGTTCAACACAAAACTCCGCGAAATTTCGATGAGAGGTGGGCGAGAGGCAGGGGCACCCATCCCCGATAGTTATGAGATTGATCTGGGCAAGGCATCGAAATCTCACCTGTTCCCCGTCTCCCTACTCTGCCGCCGCCGGTGGTGCTGGTCGCCGGAGTGGTCGGTTGGCGTTGGCGACGAGGAAAGTGGGAGCGAACAGAGGCCAAAGATGAACCGATGATAGGCGGCACACGTTAAAATATTAATACCAATCTCTTTGATAGAGTTGGGATCCTGGCTGACTTAGAAAATATATGCGACCTTTTTTTCATGTAAAAAAAATGCCTTTAATAACAGGATGTATTAATAAAGATTTTACATTCTTTTGGATGTGCATGCATTGGTGAAAAAAATGGTTATAATTTTTTTCAAAAAAATTATAAAGGCAAATTCTTTTTGTCACTTATATTTTTAAAACAATAATAAAATTTTGTAAGTGTTTTACATTATTAAAAACCTTCGAAGGAAATAGAGAGCACACTATAACACACCATCTGAAGATTACAAATTAATTTATTTTTTTGCCATTGTCAATACTGGACAAAATAAATTTTAATTTTATATATAAATCCTCATTAAATAATAATTAAATTATAATAATCTAATATTTTAAAATAAGAATAGATTCTGATTTTAAACGTACAACCTTAATTAAATGAAAAGATAAACCATAAAAATTTAATTTATTATTTTTAATTTTATTATATTTTAATTGATCAAATCTACTCCTTTTAATCAAAGAGCAACTTTTTTTTATTAATAATAGTGTATATATATATATATCAACTAGATTCGAGTTCTACAAATATCAAATTTCCTAATTCACATTGAATATATATTTTTTTAAATCAAAATACCAGAACGGAGTCAAATCATCACTTCAAACTCAGACAGGTTACAACATTAATTAAACCAAACATAACTGGTTAAATCTATTTACATATGATATAGGTCGGGTATGGACTTGGACGGGCACGTTCTAACCCATGGACAGGGTACGTTCTAACCCATGGACAGGGTTCAATCAAGCTTGGAAGGCCAACCAATTCGTCAACTTCCAAGTTCCATATAGCGCGGATGTTAACTACCTTAAAACCAACCCAGTAGTCAGCCAATAAACCGACAAACTTGTATTTTTCCGTAAAGACGGACTAGCATGAAAACAAGTATTATTTGCATTTCGATGACAAGCTAATATTTAATAGAATGTTCACCCCTAGTCATACCAAAACATGAATGCCGGGACGAATCTTTGCTTCCTGTTACCACGTAAGGTCACAGAGAATTGCAAACATACGAAGTTTGAAGCAATAATGTGAACGATAGCATATTGATCTAAACATGCTATGTTGCCATCCTGCTTTCCTGGTGAAGTCATTTACCACGAGAAAAATATTAGAGAAGCCTGACGCTACTACTATTTGTACAATTTACAATAAAATCGACTAGTCAAATCCTACTAGGTTAAAAAACTATAGTACTCAGTGTGCACTTTTTTGTCCTTTTTATCAAGGGATTCCCCTCATCAAAAATCCATCCCCTTCCACTGGCCTTTGAAAATTAAGATGCTATTAATACGTGCCATTTCCTATCTGTGTATATAACCAGCTTTATGCATGGTGGAGATATGGAATGCTTCACAGTTTAGAAGAAAGCTAAAAAGGTGAAAAAATAAATGGGTCTTTGCAGACAGGACATTCTGTGAAGTTCAGGCCCACGGCTGAAATCTGCATATCAAATAAATTATGGGTCCAATTATCCAACTAACAGTGAAGCTCAAAAAGGCTAGCATGTAAGAACAGATGAACGTGAAGAAAATAATATTAAGAAGAGGATCTCGTAGGTTTACAAATTGGATTAGAAACATGCTACTTCCATAAATAACAAAAAAAAAAAAAGAATGGCTAATGTGAGGACATGCGTATAAAAAACAAAATCAAGAATGCCACCACCGAAACTAACCTGAGCTCTAATTGATGCATGAGATTGTGATGCAGGAATAGGTGTCATCTTTTCTGGAAATTGCTGGGCTGAGATTGCATTGAAGAATCAGAAGAATATGCATGATCCTTAAGATGGGGCGGAAGAGCAACTTTCTCAGGAGACTTCCCTCTCTGACGCCTGTGCATACACAAGGCATGGAATTTAAAAGAAAGGCTTTCCAGAACTTATTCTGTCAAAAGCAATATCACCCATGTTATCATACCACGGAAGAAATTTGTGCAAAAACTGTCCAATGGAGTCTTTGAGGGTGGAAAAAATGGGATAAGTAGGAGATTCCCAAAATAAAAAGTTCTAGAGGCTAAAAGTTATAGCATCTTACCATATGAGGTTCCCTACCAACTAAGTGTTTAAAAACCTACTATGTTATTGATCCCAAGAAAATAGCTGGAGTATCATGTAAAAACAGAAGAAAGCAAAACATATGGCACAACCATATTTTGGAAACACGCTATCTAAGCATTTTTAAATTGTAAATTATCCTGTTGCCATGCTCCCGGTTCCACCAGGAGATTGAGTTGGCATAGATTCTCCCAGGTCATTTTGCCAAATAGAGAGGAATATGAACAATCAGTGTAACATCAATTTGGTAACCTACTCAATTGGTAAAAGAATCAATCTTACCCTAATAACTTTAGCTCCATTGTTGCCTTAAACTGAGAAGGAATTTCCATGAGGGCTGCAAGCGCAAACTCTGTCTCTTTCTTGTGAACAGGGATGTTCTTTGATAAAATATCCGAGAAGTTCACAAACTGAAACAAAATGAATATTATATTCAATAAAACATTCACAAAATGAGGAGTCAAATAACAAAATTTTGCATAATAGGGTAAGATAACAACCACATGCCCATACTTGTAAAAAAAAAAAAGAAAGACTTCAAACACATATTTTTTGTAGACATGTATAATGCGTCTCCATCATACAAATCAAACCATCATAACTGTCTCCTTGGATTTCGCGAATTTGACACTGCCCTCCAAATGGTCCTTTATCTCCTTCAATCTTACCTCCATACATCAACCTTATTCATTTTCAATTTTTCTACTCATGTCTTGTCAGTATGACAAGTCATAGTAGCCCAACATGATTTAGTCCCACATCAAAAGATAGCAAATCACATCACTTAACTAAAGAACTCTCTTTAGTACAAAATCATAGGTTGATTAATAAAAATCCACACTCACAACAAGCAACCCATATCAATATGATCTATCATTTCGAAAACCAAACGAAGACAAATAAAATGTTACCCTTTGTAGTAACTCTTGACTGTTTTAGATAGAAAAGCTCATACCCTATGAGGTTCCCGCTGAAATTGCACTTCTAATTATCTCAAATCCTTTTCATCTAAAAGCTTAGCTACAAATATAACTTGAGTTGACACCAATTCCTCGAATAAAACCAATAAATGCTCAAAATCTCCTACCTGGAAATTATCGAATGCTCGTGCAGGGATGTTATCATCAAATTCCTTCATCTTATTCCATGGTCCATCTCCAACTCCAACCAAGACAATTGAAAGTGGGTAGTGGCTGCAGAGATAATATCAAACTAAATAATCTATATAGCAAAGTACAAAAAGTTATGGAACTATACAAAAGAAATCAACAAGATCACCTAGCTCTCACTATTGCGTCAATAGTCTTTTTCTCCTGTGAACTTAAATGGCGTTGTTGTTTGTCCACATTTCCGGTGACCTGGAATGCAATAAAAGTGGTGTATCCATTAGACGACATAATAGATGAAAGATTTTATTAAGAGAAAATAGTTAAGACAAGTGAAAAACAATACTTGTCCATCTGCTATTATTAAGAGAACATGGTATTGACCGCCATTTTGTTCCACAATTGTCACAGCCATATCAATCACAGGAGCAAACGACGTAGGTCCTGCCACAAACGGACGGGAGAAGCCATTTTGAAAATCTAATGACTTGAGACTAAGAATGTACCAAAAAGAAATATGCTAAGTAGAATATTAACGTAAAAAGATGCAAACAGAAACCTGACAGGTTTAGCCTAGGAACTATTTCTCGGTATTGCGATAACACCTCCTCGAAGCCATTGCATGGCCTCCCATCAGGATAAAAACTGAAGACATCTTTATCCTGAGTACATACTGCCAAATTTGAACCAATGAAATAAGGACCATCCCCAAAGCCAAACCTATAAAATTCGATCCAGCATTCACATAGAAACGCCCGAATCCTGTCTACATATCTCGTAAAAGAAACAATGATATACCATCCCCAAAGCCAAAGCAAGGAATCAAGTTGTCCTCGTCAAAGCTAGACAAAGTCCGCCCTATTATAGAGATGGCCTGCTCGTAAGGATTTGGGGATTCCCCTATGTGGTGCAAGCAGCGGCCATTAAACGATCTTATCCCTAACCAACCAAAAAATTTCGCAATCATCTCATCAACAAAATAAAAAATAAAATCGTTCAAACTAGGTTTTGAACCGAAATGCCTCAATACCAGCCCACTCGTTGCTCTTGGTAAAATCGATACCAACAATGAGATTGGACGATTCCAAACCAGCTCTCGCCAGTTCATCCCTAACCTATTCAACAACACAATCAATCAATCAATACAAACCCAATGAAAAATTGAAGCGACTTAAACAATCAGAGAAAACGTTTCACCTGGTCCAAAGAAGTGAAGTCGTCGCCAATCCGGGAGTACTTCGACTTCACCGACTGCGGCGCCGGGCGGCGGCGGCCCGAGGCCGAGGAAGAGGGGACCGACGGCGGCGGCGGGGGATCCTTGCGGGGAGAGGACTTGGACGTGGCCCCGCCCATCTTCGCCTGCGAAGTCGGCGTCAGGTCCGCGCGGCGACGCAATAAGGGAGTGAGGAAGACGTAGAAAGTAAAAAACAAGAGAAGAGAAACGAAGAAGCGTTACCGGGAAAGGCGGAGTCCCGCAGTGCACGCCGTCGCACCGACGACTGCGACGGAGGGAAAAAATATTTTTGTAATTGGTTGGTTACGGGCGCCATTAATTAGTTTACTTCTGTTTTATGTTTCAAGGAAAACTTTTATTATTAGTGTTATAGTTTTGAATACCCCTAATTAAATTCAAATTTGGCAACAAAGCTTGATTTAACTCGATACTTAGATTTGAATCCTAACTCAATATTAAACGAGTCAGTCTGGAGTGCGTACGTGCATGGCTCGTCTAGACTCGAAGCTAAATAATTAAAATAGAGAATAAAATTTTGAACTATATTTATCTTAAATTTTTTTATATAAATATAATCAAAATATAAAATGTTATTATATGATATCAAATTAAATAAATTTATGTATAAGTAAATTATCTTTTATGTATATTTATTTCAAACTTGAGACATTTTAATTAAAAATTAATTTTTAGTATGAATTATACGTATATAACTCAAACTCAAACTCAACTCCACTCAAATAATTTTTAACACGATTCAAATTCGAAATCTAACTGAGTTCAGCGTAAGCTTAGCAAAACTCAACGTAACTGGCCCAAGGAGCCTCATGATTTTGATAAAGATATTTTAATAAAGTTTTTATGCCCGACTTGCTTACACATAAGCTTTGGAAGCGGGCTGTTGTCTTTTAAGGGATTACTTATCCAGAATTAAACCAATTTTGATATAGTTCGAACATGAATTATTGATGGTATTATCGAAGTTTTGAGTCTCTGAACATGAATTATCCATGAAATCACGCAGGAATATTTGAAGCTATCTAATTGTGATGTTGAGGTGCTTGCCACAACTTATTCAAGCTTATTCATGTGAACCGATAACAATTCTTTGGGTTGGGTTTTTCTTAATATAACACCAACATAGTTTTGTTTTTTAAAGAACAAACCATAATAATATCATACTTTTATTTTTCAAAGTATAATATCATATACTTTCCAC
>JAVDBV010052254.1:0-11272 GCA_032619315.1 Piper longum
GGCATGACCAGCGGACATGGTCACAGCCTGGCGGACATGGTCGCGGGCAAGCGGGCAAATGGGTCAAACAACAAAGTGGCAGTGGGGCAGGGCCCTATGTTATGTTGTTTGCTTGAAACCTTATATTTTGTATATAACTATATAACGGGCATATGCCATAACTGTAAAACCCGTGATTCGAGTCACGGTTTTATAGTCATTAGCCGATCGGTTCGAGTTGAGTATATTTCGGAACACGTGTACAGAGCGGATGCCGGTCGCGTGTATGAGGTATGAGGGGTCATGTGTACCCAAATATGTTATGATAATGTCATGAATGAGCAGAGAATGAGTTATCTGAATATATTAAAGTATACAGTCGATGATTTTAGATTCGTTATTTTGTGACCATATAAATAGTTTTAGACTGTTTACCACGTTAGGACGCGTTATGGGTAGATTTGGGTGGGTTATTAGTTATAGAGCATGTCATTTGAATGTTGTGTGTTTTATTTTATTTTATGAGATTTTTCCCGATTTTTCTAGATTTGTTTTGGAATTTATTACGCGTTAGTTATTATTTTTGAGTCGACACGGACTCGAGTCAAGTTGTATTTATGAGTTTGCCATCTACCCTTTTCTTTTCTCCCCCGACACCTTTCTCTTCCAAACCCTAGCGCCGCCCCCATTTCTGGCCGCTGCCATCGTTGTCGGCGCCGTCCGGCCGCCGACCAACGCCGCTCCGCCCCACCACGCCGACCGTCGCCACCACAATCAGGCGGTCACCTCAACGCCACCAGCCCCCCAGCGACCTTCGCCGACCAGAGCACCGCCGACCGCCGCCCTGGCCCGCCAGATTTAGCCACCCATCACCGCGACTATTTTTTACTTTTTCCGGCAAGCCACCACCTCTGTCGGCTGCTTTCACACCACAGACATGTCGGGCTCGCCGAGACGGTTCCGATGGTGCCCTATACGGCCCCGATCCGACCAGTAGACACCACCGGCGATTTTTGCTATCCTATTCCAGGTGGAGCTTCTACCAGGTCCGTTTTACTAACACCAGTAGACACCACCGGCGTTAGTAAAATGGCACGCTTGGAGCTTCTACCAGGTCCGTTTAGGACTCGTCTCTGATTTACGCTTTATTGCATCATATGTTTGGTTTTCTACTTGCAGGGAGAGTTAAGTGGCATTTTATTAGATCTCACTTATCTCGGGCCATTTCGCCGATCGCATTTCGAAATTAATAACCCTCGAGGATGAGATCCCTCGAGTGTGTTTTCGAAAACAAGATCCACCACAAGTTGCCTTCGGGCGTATTATATTAAATTCCCTACCCATGCCTATATATATAGTTTTCGTGTTTTTAGTGAGGCGGCTATGGCTTCAGACAAGGCATGTGTTCGTCTTTGGGTTGATGTTGGGCAGGACCCACTTCATCCCGAGGGATCCAGCTAACTCCGCGTTCGAGTTCCTCACACCCGGAGAACGTGGAGGTTTACGGGTACTGTTTAGTACAACACATGTCATGACCTGTGGTTCAAAGGGTACTGAAGGCGACTGCCTAAGAGTACTCGGCCTTCGACTCAAGGCCAGGAGTAATATGGAGGACGTAGAGGGCTGAGATGAACGAGAATGATATTTGATGCAAGACGCAATAGATGAGATAGCGAAGGAATGTGAAAGAGATGGGTAGGGGACGCTGCCGCTCAAGGGTGACGGCTCCCGTTAGTGCCCTTGTGAGAGTTCTTGAGGAAGTATATAATGTTTTCCTTTAACAGGAGGGTTAGCTCTCTTGTGCAAGTTTGATATTAGTTATTTTCTAGACCGGTAACGCTCGTTACTGACGGTTTTGTACTATATTTAGGTGACAACTATGAGATGGAAGTGCCTGGACGGAGGAGCAATGAGGTCTTTCGCACACACACATGTATTCAGTGACTGAATGTTTAATATTCTTTTTATACTTTTATTATATTTTAACTGATGTGAGCTAATGAAAAGCATGACAGTATGATTGAATGCTAAGATATAATCTCATGATGTGAATATGAATAGAGGGCACAGGTGGTCTTCATCTTAAGACGCCGAGAGTAGATCCCAGTCGGCTTAACCGAATCTAGTAGATTATCGAACGGTTCGATCGCCGGTAGCATTTTCGGGTCGGTTCACGGGTGAGCCGAGTCGGGGTGTTACACTAACTATGTGAACCTTCCGTGATACAGATATATGCTATGATGGTTATGCTAACTTGTTTTATCTTTTTATTATTATATTTTGATGTGGAGTTATAATACTTTGGGGCAAGGCTAACCATTGTCTGCAAGGTATTAAGCCCCAGTGTCCTCGAAGATGATGAGGAGATAAGTCAGGTACACGAAACATATTTGGCTACAGCTATTTGTGTATTAGACTAATGTGGGTGGAGGAGCTTACGATTCACACTACTTGAAGACCCATGTGAAGTCCGGTTATTAGGGGTTGATGCCCTAATATTTGATGATGTGTAATTCTCTGACGCTTTAATTATTGTTTGCGTAGGGTATGTGGAACATGTAAATAATAAAAAGACCTAAGCCAATCACTTGAACTAAGTAGTTAGAATATGATACATGCAACAACATGTAACCTCAAAACTGTAGCAGCGTTGTGCTTCGTTTCCAGTTGGGAGTGATCATCACATTTTAAACTCACTGCTCATTGTCGTAGGGGTGGTTCTACCTCTGTTACGACTATGGGTGTTCATATGGGAACCATGTTAAGACTAATAACTGCCTTTTTAGCACAAAGTCTGCATGCATTCTATGAAAACCAAACTTGGTGTCGTCCTAAGCCTAAATGGAGGGTTGACATCCATTAACATAAAGTCTGTATGCGATAGCTCAATGAGTAACTTCTAAATTATAATATCACAATTCGTTCTATCCATTTTGGGCAAATTGAGGTGTTACAAATAATAACTCCATCATGAATGACTTGTTAACAACACTATTACAAAATATTTATTTTAGTTAGGATAAAATATTCCGACTTTCTCTCATGAAACAATTATAATATAATATTATTTACACTTAATTTATTTATTAGCTAAATTTAATAAACAATCATGCCCATCGGACTACAAAACCTAAACTTCGGGTAAGGTTTTTACCCGCTTGTAGTTGACCAATTCGAACCAGTTTCGAGTCGGTTTGAGTGAGCTCGAGCTAGAGTAATTTTAAAAATATGAGTATATAAGGCTTATATCAGCATATGAGCATGTAACGGAGGCTGAGTATGCCCGACATGCATGCATATAATAGTTTTAATTATGATATTATGATGTAGTAAATCATGAGTTATCAATATATCACGATCTATACATATGATTTTTTTGAGTTAACCAGGATTTTCGGCTTAGATCTTGGCCATTAGACCATTTAGTATCGTTTTGATACTTTTTTTGGGTATCTAATTTTCATGCATCGTAGAGTTTTTTGATCACCATGTTGTGCCCCTGTGGGCCTAGCTGGATTGAGTTTAGGGTTCAAGGCTTATTTATCCTTCTTGCCTCGATTCCCACCTATACAGTCAATTTTATGACACGAGTCAGTTACAACTTCAGACGGTATTGATTCGAGCTTTCCATGTGCATTTATATTGCATATACTCATAGGTAGGTTGTAACAACCCGTCCGTTCCGAGCTACGAGCCAAATATTACTATACAAAACTAAATGTCTTGTAAATTAATTTTCTTCTAATTTTAAATATTTTAACACAAAATATTAGCCCAAAATAAGCTAAATCCCATTAACCGAACCAAAAAACCACTGCCATGCAAATAATAGTCCAACAAAAAAAATCCTCCAGTTGTCCCGACTCTACCCATCCATCCATGCTCATACTTGTGGAGGAAATTCTGCGTTAGTGATAAAAAAACTAAGTTATATAATTATAAGAAACAAGTTAATATATTCCACGACAAGTCTTTTAGTAATTATGAGCCTATACTGAGCTCTTAGTATGTTGGGAGGGTGGTTGACCATCTACCTACAGTCCCATGTATGTGCACACATGTTACATGGCCCTCAGCTTGTAGTCACCAATATTTCCCATTGACTAACCCTCTCGGTATCACAAGTGCATAATGAGCCGTCTTGTGGCATTACGCCCTGTCACCCCTTTCAGCATGGGTCAGGTATCTTAAGCGTGCTCCCCTTTGTCAGACTGAGTCAATTATTTGACCACAGTTGCGCTCGGCACATGGTGGTCGAATGTGAGTTCAAGCTGACCAAGACTCGCCCATACTAATTTTTTTAAGGGTGTTGCCCCTAGTCTGGACTTCTACATAGTAATTTTTAAGGGCTCCTCTGTGTTAGGACTCCCACATATGAATATATAACATTTTGAGTAATTATACTGACATGAAATTTTGTTGAGGCTTATGACACACGATCATAATATAAATGAAACTTCTGTAAAGCCTTCCCTTTGTGAGTCAAATGTCCTTACAAACTATCCAGAGGATGTTTATTTAACTTCAACATAATTCTCCTTTATATAGAAGAATAAGTATAGAATTAAAGAAGTCACTATATTTAATTTTATAGAAAAGAACGAAACCACACATAACTATACCAACCATTTGTACGATATCAAAAAGTCAAAACAACTAACTATTGAGTTAAAGGAATTATCCATAAATATCATTTTGCCTGTAGTCTAAAGGTCATAATTGATAATTGATACTATTGATTCCCATGAAATAATTTAATTAAATAAAGGTTACGATTTATTTTAAGATTTATGAAACCCTAAACATCATTGTGAGATCCCTCAACTGAATTCCACATTTACTACCTACTGAGAGAAGATCTAGTTTATAAGTAGGATAGACTATTGATTCCCAAGAAGTAATTTATTAAATAATATTGAGATTTGTTCTCAGATTTATAAAACCCTAAATAAAATAACCTAATTATTTTCAGGGTTTTACAAAATGTGGTATATTTAGTTCTTCTTACTTGTCGTTATCACACAAATAGCTGGTATAGTTATGTGTAATTACCTTCTTTTCTATAAAATTAAATATAGTGACTTCTTTAATTATATACTTATTATTCTATATTAAGGAGAATTCTATTGAAGTTAAATAAACATCCTCTGGATAGTTTGTAAGGACATTTGTCTCACAAAGGGAAGGCTTTACAGAAGTTTCATTCATATTATGATCGTGTGTGGTAGGCCTCAACAAAATTTCAAGTCAGTACAATTACTCAAAATGTTATATAATCATATGTGGGAGTCATGACATGCAGGAGCCCTTAAAAAATACTTTGTGGCAGGGGGCAACACCCTTAAAAAAATTAGTTTGTGCGAGTCTTGGTTAGCTTGAACTCACATTCGACCACCATGCACCGAGCGTAACTGTGGTCAAAGAATTGACTTAGTCTGACACAGAGCAGCATCCTTAAAATACCTTCCCCCATGCTCAAAGGCGTGATAGGGTGTAGTGCCACAAGATTTCTCATTAGGCACTAATGATACCGAGAGCGTTAGTAAATGGAAAATATCAGTAACTACAGGCCGAGGGCCACGTAGCATGTGTGCGCATACATGGGATTGCAACTGTATGGATGATCACCCTCCTAGCATATGAAGAGTTCAGCATAGGCTCATAATCTGTAAAACACTTGTTGTTGAATATATTAACTTGTTTCTTCTAATTATATGATTTAGTGTTTTTACCACTAACAAGGAATTGGCTCCGCAGGTATGAGCATGGAAGGATGGGTAGAGTCGGAACAAGTGGAGGATTCTATTATTGGACTATTAATTGCAAGGCAGTGGGATTTTGGTTCGGTTCATGGAGCTTAGACTATTCCGAGGTAATATGTTATGTTAAAATATTGAAAATTAAAAGAAAATTATTTTATGAGACATTTACTTTCGTAGTAACACTTTGCTCATTGCTCAGAACAGGCAGGTCGTTACATGGACCCCACTAGACCAAGAGTTGTTGGACGTTCAGATCATGCCACATGGCAAGATCTGAGCCAAAAACATCAACCCTAGTTTTTTTCCCATTTATATTTTAATAATTTCCATTGATTTTCAGAGTAACACTCTTTAGCGCTGCCACCACTTTGGCTTATCGTCGGCGAGTTTCCTCTTCACCCCTGGCCACTAGATTGGTATGACTATAACCACCACGCGGCCGGCTATCAATCTGTACCCCCAATCGCCACCTGCGACGACATTTTTGCTATCAATTTTTGCCCCCCGCATCTTCCCTAAACTTATTATATAAGTACACACTTTTTTACAAATTTCATAAATAAGAGAATGAGCGGTACAAGGATATGTCTAGACCCCACTAGTACTCTTTCAAACCATCTGCTAGTGCGGTGTATGAGGGTACTACGCAATGCATCACAATTCCAGAATTTGTGGCACAAACTTAATTGTTCCTTTTACTACTCATTCCAAATTTCTTGCTTTTATTTATGTTCTTGGTGTTTTGACGTGTATTTAATATTGTCTTCCATTCTCATATCACCAAGAAGGTTGTTTCGACCTATTTTATTGATCGAGTCATATCGACTCACAACTTTAAACATAACTTGACTCAATCGCAACATTTTTTATTCGATTCTTTAGGGAACCGAAACCAAGGTGTTACAAATTTGTATCAGAGCCACGTAGTGGTCAATTGAGATGAAAGACTTTTGTTTTGATCCAAGTATGGGGAGCAGTCCTTAGCTAAGTCGACATGTATTTTCTTAAGATTTCAAACTGTGTGCTAGGTTTCAATGTTAATGGTTATATAAGTTATGAGAAATGAGATTATAATTTTAGTAGATGTCAGCATGGATCTCATGCCATGATAAATTTAGAGACATGTCCTTCACTTTACGAAGCCAGAGATATGGAGTACATAGAGTGTTCACATATTAAGTTAAATGAAGTTGAGATAAAATAGTGACGATGAGTACTTGGAGCACCAATGATAGTTTGGATTGATGACTTAGGATGGACAACTTTCAAGAGATTATAGTGGATGAGGATAAGTATCGAGGTGGATCTAGTATCGTAGATACTTCACTGCCTCCCCCTCTTCTACTAGAGTGTATGTCTGTCCTAAGAATATTGTTGGCCACTCTTCAACAGGCAGAGTCATGAATGCATCATTGATGAGCGAGATTACCTTTGATCACAGATTTAGAAGGTTGACTAGATATTACTTGATCTGTTAGGGTGGATTAGTTATTTCTTGTGAGAGACAATTTGCTCTTATGGGAATAATTAATCCAGATTCCATGAGATCAATGTGGACTCAACATTATCTTTCCACTGTACATGTCACCACTGTGATCCCGACCCCTCTGAATCAGACATGCATGGTTGGACAACCTGAACCGAGTTAATAAGAGCTACCTCTAAAGACATAGACATATGGAAATAAACATGCCAGAGATAGTAATTCGTTTATGACGTACATGACCAAATCATGCTTCAGCACCTAGAAAGCACAACCACCGTCCGATTAGCACAACCACCATCTGAGGTTCACAACCATCGTCCATGATACACAACCACTGTCCGAGTTGCCCAACCACCATCCGTGATTCATTACCAACGGCCGAATGCCCACAATTGTCGTATATTGCACTATTGCCGATTGAGTGGAGTAGTTATTGTGGAAGTAAAGGTCAAGTAGTTACCTCACCCCATAGGAAAGCAACTACTTGAGGATGTTCTTAGCTCTACACAGAGACTACATGTCACAGCATTGAGAGCAGAGTAGGCTAAGAGATTGAGGACAAGATATAGCTACAGTAGCATCACCCACACAGTGGAAACTTAAGTGTACTGAAATTATTTTGATGTGATGGCACAAGATGAGCTTAAGAACTATCTTGTTTACAGTTGCCTTGACCTGACATCCTTAGGTCAAATGTGTATTGTAAAGATAGTATCATGAGAAAGTGTTAGTAGATTGGTTCATCAAATGGATGTGCATGGATAAAGTTAGAGAATATGATAGTATGATATCCAGATGAGATGGCCATAATATACGTGTGACCCATAGCTAGGGTTACATAGATCAGATGGTTAGAAAATGATCAAATATGCAGTTTAACTCATTTAGAGTTTGACCTAGCGAGAGAGAGTTGATTAACTCGTATTAGAATTTTACCATAGACATGGGTTCATTGAGGGAGTGTCCATTAGGGAGACAGTGTTTTCCTTGAGCTTTGCCAGAACGATTAGGTTTTTACCTTGAGACATAGGATTTAACCTTTGCCCGAATATAGGAGGTACCTTCGTGGTACTGTTTAGGACTTACAGTGCAGGTAGCCGTTGATAGACCAGTTTGGAGGAAACAACTTCATATGAGTCAAGATTAGTGCTACAAATTGGGTACTTGACGGCAGGTCACACACCACTAAATAGCGGATGAGACACATGTCAAACTTCACTATGAGTTCTCGTAGACTCGAGGAAAGATAGTGATTCTATGGGTCATTTGAACCCCATCTGTTTAGAAGTGCTTGACTAGTATGGTATCAAGAAACACATGTCTGTTGTTAATTGATTAAACTAGTGTTGAGTCATCTCTTAGACTCGTCAATGATTAGCTGTTCCATAGGCTGGGTACCTATGGCAGAGTGCAATCATGATGATCTTAGTAACATGTCAATGTACCTACCCATATATGTGAGTCACCCAGTATCCTATGCAGAGTTTCATTACTCACCGTGTCCCAGACAAACATCCTTACATCACCACAGATAGAGACATGATGTCTGAACATGTGAGGATGAGACACATACTAGTTAGAGTCAGAGAGTAGTGTGACCCATTTTTCACTGGAGATACATTCTCTTTCATATGAGGCAGACACTAGATAGAGTCGAGTATTTTTATACTTACGCTTTTATATATATTAGTCCTACTATCTGTTTTCGAGATTGTCGAGTCATGTTTAAAGCTGTCGGTCGGTACGACTCGATTGATCAACTAGATCGAAACAACCTTCATGGTGTCATGAGAATGGAAGGTATTGTGAAATAAACATCAAAATACCTCAAATATAGATAAATGCAAGAAAGAAAATCTTAGGTTGAGCTCAAGTGTGTGTAGCATTTATCTGTCCTTCGGCCGAAGTCGATATAGGATTTGCGAGAGCTACATATATTATAAGAAAACCGTCAGTAACGAATGTTACTAGTCCAAAAAATAACTAATAAAATCTAGCAAATGGGTATTCCATTACCCACGAAAATATATGAAACTTCAAGAATGCCTCACACCGGGCAGTAAGCAAACATACTTAAACAAATGCCAGCTCGCATGCACGGCTCATAATCATAATGATACATACATACAACGCTTACGCCCTCACACCTTCCATATCAACCGCCACTGTACTCAAATTGCAAAATGAACAATTAAGTTAGTGCCATATATTCTGGAAATGCGCTGCATTACGCAGTACCATCATACACCCGCACTACCTCATGGTTGGAAGGAGTTCTAGCACGGTCCATGTAAAGACCCGAAAAAAAAAAAATAAATAAAATAATAATAACGTTCGACGCGGTGGGAACGAACGTGAAAAAATTTATTTTTAATTAAAATAATTATTGTTAGCTGGTTAAATATGATTGACCCGTTTAACTATTTAAGTGAACTGTACTACGTACCCATTTAACCGGTTAAGTGAACCATACCGTGTAACAGTTTAAATGGTTAGTGAATTATGTCGATTACCAAATTACCCGGTTACCCGATTAAGTGAAATACGGGCGAAGTATGTTTTCACATACCCTAGCCGTCATTTCATAACATTATATAAGGAGAAAAGGGGGGCGTCATTCACATTTTTCCTATTGATAGATGCCGGCTTCTTCCTTTTCTCGGGTAATTTTCCTTCTCATAATTTTACTGAGTTTTCATGCATACATATATCTGAATTGATAATAAACTTCATAATCAGGGAAATTAAAGTTTTAAATCAACAAAACTTAATGAAAAAAAAAACCAAAATTCCAAAATTCGGAGTTGTTGGTGTGAACAGTGCAGACGGCGGTGGGTGAAGAAATCCGGCCGGCCGGGGCGGCGATTGGGTTGCAATATGGGTGGGAAAGATCCCTCAAGGGCCGAGGGTTCCCAGACGATCATTTGATCGGAGGTGCGGAGCTCGCCGGCGCTGTAATTGACCACGCAAGGACCGGCGGCGAAAACGGGCGAAACTGCTAGAATCGCCCGATTCCGGCGCCGCCGTGGTCGGAACATGGCCGGGGTTGGTCAGGTATGAACCATGGAAGCATGGTGGAGCTGGTCGGTGGCAGTAGACGGAGGTTGGCGGCGTTTGGCGGCGGCGGGAGGTGAATGGAGTAGGCGACGACCGTGATGAAATTGATGACTTTGGGGGTCGATTTCGAGGAGATCATGATAGAAATACCTAAATTTTATAGTTGGAATAAACGATGGGGCGGAGATGAGTCTATTTACGGTGGTATATTGTCCAGTGGTGGCCGGACGGTGATGTACAGGGCGTCGGAAAACACCCCAACGCACAGCTGTTTTGGGGAAGAAGGTTGGAGAAGAATGGCAGTTTTGTAAATATGGGTTGATCGACACCGGTTCGAGTTAAAAAATAATATCAACTCGAAATAAATCTTAAAAAATAATTAAGTTAATGAGATACAAGTTAAGTGGCTAAAATAATAATTTAATAATTTATTATACGAAATTACGATATTAATAAAATTACGGTAATAATAAACGGTTAATAATTAATCGGCTTGTTACGAGCGGTTAAATTAGAGCGAGGGGTTAATAGATTATATCATATAAAAAAATTGAACCTTTATTAAATTAAATAAATTAAAATTATGAATTTAATAATTAACTTAAAATTGAGGAATGACTTAAAAGAGTATGTCACATGAATAATCAATTATCTAAATAGAATTATGGAAGATAAGATATTCAATATGGCATATCATTTAGTTGCATGTAGGTTCATGCAAATAAAATTATACTAATGTATAATTTTATGCTTTCACTCAGATTACGGTTAGCGGATCACAGTCGGACAAATCACAAGTCAAGTAAGTATAATAGGTAGAATGTCGTACTTTCCTAATTGATAGCCTAGGTCAGCCTGAGCCCAGATTCGACCACCGTGCACCGAGTGCAACCGGGGTCAAGGAATTGACTTAGTCCGATACGGGGCCGTATTATGTATGTAAATTGTATATTGTATCGAATTGTTTTGGAGTAGTGGTAACCGCCCC
>JAVDBV010052279.1:0-10247 GCA_032619315.1 Piper longum
GGGAGGCGGGGTGGTGGGGGAAGAGAGGGGCCTTGATGGAAGCCATGGATGGACGGATGGATGGGGAAGAGGGATGAAGGAGAAGGGTTTTAGAAGGGTTGTGAGGGCTTGGCCGCCATTAGAGAGGGGAAGAGATGGAGGAGGTTTGAAAGAGAAGGGGGGTTAGGCGAGGCTGTGTGTTTTGAACAAGAGAGGTAGGAGATAGGCATGTGAAATTTGGAGGGAGACAGATATTTTCATTTTGCTTATGAAATTACTATTTGCCCTAACCCCTTTGTATTATAGACTTCTTTTCGAATGTACGCCGGGTTTGTTGTAGCAAATGTTACCGTAAGCCCGGCCTTATTATCAGTCTAAAAAACTACAATTAATAGGGTCTATAAAATATAATTATATGAAATAGTAAAATTTTATTAATTGTGATTATTTAGACCAAGGGCTCCGAAATAAGGGTGTAAACAAGCATAGGTAGCTGAGCTGAGTATAAATATTTTTGAATTCGGCTTAATTTTTAGCAAGCATATTTAAGCTTGTTTGAGTGTTTAACTAACTAAGATGTATTATGGGTCGAGTTGAGTTTGTCTACAATTCATAGTGTTTGAGTTTGACTCGTATTTGGCTCGCAATATTTTTGAGTCGAGCTCGAGCCGAATAAATATTTATATTTTACTCATACTCGATTTATATAAAATCAAAACTTTATTTCCAATATTACATAAGTTCAACATGACCTCAATAGTATTGACGAGTTAAGTGAGCTGAGTATTTTTTTTAATTTTGAACATATCGAGCTTTAATTTCGAACCAAACTAAACCGAAAACTTCTTAACTCAAGTTTTGTTTATTGTTCAACAAATTATCTATTTCGAGCCAAGTATTTTTTCGAGTACAAATTTAACGAGCACAACTTCAAGCCGTATCAAGCTAAACGGAAAATGTTTGTGAATAGGTTTAGCTTGTTTACATCCATATTACTAAACGAGTTTGTTAGAATATTTGTTATAGTAAATCCTATCCCTTTCCATTAATTGAGAATTTGTCCACGAAGTACCATCATTTGTATCTTAATATAATTTACAATATTAAGACAATCAATTACAAATCCCATGTTCGAAAATTTATTGGTAGCTGCATAACAAAAGCATTGGCCGTCCTTTTAGTTCTGCTGCTTTTGCATTTGCACATCCTGAAATATAACCATTTTTAGTGTAAAATAGATAGCCATCAAAACTAAAGCAGCAAATTCCCACCCAGCATTTAAAGAAATCAAATCATAACTAATGTCACAAGATATAATGAATTCTCAACCATGCATATAGAGAGTTATCTTTATATTTATTATCTAATAAAAGAGTGGGTGGTTGAATAGATTGAGAAATGAGTAAAGAATAGCTCCTGAATCTTCCCTTTATTTGAGAAATGAGGTTTAGATTGACATATTGAGCTTGTCTCAATCTGATTACATTTCTCGTTTGTCAGATTTCACATGCAACTACTAAATACTTGAGAATCTTCAGAAGGTCATCATCCTTCAATTGACAACATATAAGAAACGCATAGCTAATAATATCTTTCTCATTTTGAAGTGGCAAAAAAAATAGTATTAACCCTCCGGAATTCAAATAGAACTGCTTTTGTTATATGACATAGGAGAAGATGCATTTGCACCGCAAAGCCAACTGGAAGATTGATCAATTATGTTTTTGCGAAATAAAAGAAATTTTACTGGAAGAGCATTGATTCCAATGTTTAATCAAAACAATAGAAGCATTGGAGATAATTTAAGCTTTTGCCATATCTCCCATATTGATCATACACATGCTTTAAAGATTTGTAGACAGCCATGATAGTAAGAGTTTCTATTTTAGCTTTTGTGCTTCCTTCTAAGAGAGGGGGTAACATTTAAAGTAATTTTTGGGCATCCTTTCGATCAAACATTTTCTAAATTAATTGCTTATTCCATCGTCCTCGAGGTAAGGAAATAGTAGCTACTAGAGAGATCCTTCTCTTTAAGCAAATCTACGATTAAGCCTCGAGATAAAGTTTGGAGTTTCAAGAACCCATGGACTAATACCTAATTTAATAGATTTTCTTCCATCACCAATATTCGAATAGACACTTGGTGTTTTATTTCAATGTATTGTACAAGTGCATGTGTCATACAAGCTAAAAGTGATGAATGATAATCAATCTCCTGACTATTTGATATTTTAACATCACGGTTGATAACGATATTTTTATACTTAATGAACTAAATACAGATAGCATATAATATAGTGAAAATCTACTCTAGTCAATTAAGATGAGCAAGGGAATGGAGTTGAAGTTGTTAATCTAACTCAGAAAACAATGAGCAGGGGTATTATTTCACATTCTTGTGCAAATAAGACCAGATTGGTGCACTACAATTAACTCGTTTATATGAATATATATGACCAATGCATGTACTTTAATGCAATTCCATTTAACAACTTTAAAATTGCCAAAAAAATTGCTTAGAAAAAGTATAAATAAGACCATAAACTTTAATCGGAAGCGTACCTTTTGATTGAAGAAAGTAACCTTTTTGCTTTTCATTTGTAAGGTACTTACAGTGTCTTACTCTTCGATGGTATAAAGAATAACCTAGAACTACTTCTATAATGGCACTACAAACCATTTTTAAGGGAAAAGAGAAGGTAGTTACGTATACTAGAGTAGTTTCATACAATTAACTACGTTATAGCCATCAATAGTGTAACTCTTCGGAAACTAACCCTTCAGCTTCTATGAACAAAGATAAATTTTCATTAATGGGATTAATTAATAATCTTATAATCTCCCACTTGATCCATGTAGTGATTTGATTATTCAAGATACATGGGTCACTTTAATGACTATTAAATAATTTTCTCCCACTTGACCTATGTATAACAATGGAATGATTCAACTATTATAATAGTGTGTATTTCATTGAATCAATCGAGTTAACTTTAATTTAAATTTCATTAAGTCACCTTTAATTAACTTAATCATCAACAAAATCATGACGGTCACAAGTTGTGCAATTATATGATTCCTTCTATATATCATAATTAAGTTGACTTATACAAACTTTATTATAAGGAGTCATAATAATTTTTTAACTTTAAATTTTTTTATCTCACTTAAAATAAAATATGTACATTACTCAAATGTGGATAACCAATAAGTGTGATAAAACACAACTTTCATTGAATTAAGAAGTGTTACAGTTTATGACCAATTCAATAATATGTATATATTTTATGCTTCCAGGCTAACAATGACTCATCTATAAAGCCCATTTGTTCAACATGACATACATATGGGCAATCCCTTAGTGGATCCACTATCATCATTTCAGTACCAATATGCTCAATTTATATTTTTTGGTTCAACACTTTTACCTTAACAAGTACTTAATATCCATATGCTTGATCCATTAGAGTACTTGTCATTCTTTGATAGGAATACTACATCAGAATTATCATAATATATCATTAATGGCCTATCTATGTTGCAGACAATTTTTAGACCAGATATGAAATTCCTTAACCATAATGCTTGATAAGTGGCCTCAAAGCATGCCACAAATATAGCCTCCATGGCAAAAGTAACAATGGTAGACTCCTTTCCATTCTTTCATGAAATTGCTCCTCTAACAAATAGGAACAAGAAATCAAATGTGAATTTTTTGGAGTCCACACATTTGACAAGATCTTAATCCGAGTAGACTACCAACTCAAGATGGTTTGCCCTCCTATAGTAAGCATGTAGTCTTTAGTGCCTTGTAAACACCATAGGACTTTCTTTGCAGCTTTCCAATGATCTAATTGAGGATTATTTGGATATCGGCCTAGCATCCCAATATCAAAACTTATGCCTAGCCTAGTACAGGTTTGAGCATAAAACAGACTCCCTACTACAGATGTATAAGGAATGGATTCTATTTATTTTTGTTCCAAATTGTTCTTTGACATTAAATTTTGCTGAATTTGTCCCCTTTCTGAACTAGACCTATATCAGTAGAGCATTTTTCCATTCAAAATCTCTCTAAGATTTTATCAATATATGCTTTCTCAAATAATCCCAACAGTCCTTGAGATATATTATGATGTATTTTTATTCCAATGATAAAGGATGCCTCTCCCATATCTTTAATTTCAAAATTTTTAGAGAGATAATTATTTACATCATGTATCAGACCAATATCATTAACAACAAGAAGAATGGGATCAACATATAGGAATATGATAATGAACTTGCTCCCACTGACCTTCATGTAGATATACTGATCAATAGTATTTCCCAAAAAATCATATGACCTAATGATATTGTTGAATTTAAGATACCATTGTTGAAAACGTGTTTCATCCATACATTGACGTATTTAATTTACACACCAAATTTTCTCTTCCAGCGATCAGAAAACCTTCTAGTTAATCCATATAAACTTCCTCTTTTAAGTTCCATTTAGAAAAGCGGTTTTCACATCTATTTGGTTAAGGTCGAGATCAAAATGAGCTACCAAAGAAAATACAATTCTTAATGAATCATTCTTCAAAATTGGAGAGAATATTTCATTATAGTCAATGCTCATTCATTAAGTAAAACCTTTGGTGACAACTCTAACTTTATACCTTTCGATATTGCCTTTAGAGTCACATTTGATCCTAAGGACCCATTTACAACAGACTTGTTTTGATCATTTTTGTCATTCTACAAAGGACATAGCTAATTTCAAGATCTTAAAGACCAAAATCATGTGTAACATTAAACAAAGATTTAACAAAATTTTCATCAAGATTGAAATGATATAAACCATTGATCAAAGTGCCACAATATTAATAGTACTTTTGTTTGTTAAGGAAAATATATTATGTCCAATCTTGAAATTATAACCTAATTTGTCCAACTTTCCAACATAAACTAAATTGCGAGCACAGTCGAATACATAAAGGGACTTTTCAAGATCTAGACAATAGCTAGTATCCAAAATCCATTTGTACATCCCAATTTCCTCAATTTGTGCTTTATTTTATCCCCATATAAAAAAACTGTTCATTTTTGTTTATGGTTTGGATCGAAAGGAATCCCTGTTTAATGTTAGAAACATGAGTAATAGCACCAAAATCTGACATTAAGTATTATTAGGCACCTCAATTAAGTTTGATTCAAAACATACCAGAATAAAGTACGAACATTTATTCTCGAATTAAGCTTTCCATTTTGAACAATCATTTTTGAGGTAACCAAGTTTCTTGCAGAATAAGCACTTCATTTCTTTATGGATTTTGCCCTCTTTGACATTGATAGGGGCTTTTTCTTTCTTCTTCTTATCCTTGATGGAATTGACCCTTTAACGCAAAGTTAGATGGGCTAAGTGGCCTATCAACTTCTTGTTCCTTCTTCTTGATTTAACATGGCATTTATTTCTTAAAGGTTTCATTTTTCTTTTATGGTGTTATGATTCACTTAGAACTGACCAAATTCAGAAGGAAGTGAATTAATGATGAACTGGATAAGGAATAATGCACTCACATCCATGCCAAACATTTTTAGCTTTGAAGCCAAATTGGTCATTGATGTTAATGATCATAAATGGGCTTTGGCCTATCAAATTTCTTGGTGGCCAGCTTAGTCATGAGAGTTCCTATAATCGACTTATTAGATATGTCTAATTCTGCATGCTCCTTAAGTTTGATCATGAATTCGTTAGCATTATCAGTTTTGAACATTAATGGCTTGATACTTTTCTCCATCGTCATTTTCATTAAGTTTAATGCCAGCCTATTAGACCGCTCCCAAGTCTTAAGGTAAAATTTGTCTTCAGTGGTACCAGTCTTATTAGTTGTTGTGGGCTTATTATTAATTAATGCATCGTCAACATACAGTACACCCGGTTAACATCGGATTTGTTCAAGCCATTTATCATAGTTTACTCCATTAAACTTAACCACCCCATTTCCTAGATGGAATGTGTTCATGGCTACAAAATAATAACACATGCTCCCACTTTAATGCTTTGAGTTAAATTAATAGATTCGAAAAAACTCTAAGTACAATAAGTTCACCTTTTGGGGATCCCTAAAATATAATTTAAACTAAAATGGATGCTAATTAATGAACTTTAGTAAACAATCAATTTTCCTCAAATTAATATGAATGTTATCTTTGGATAAACAAATATACAAATTAACTGAGCATATCAAAATGTCTCTTTTATTTTATTAATTAAAATGCAATGGCCCACCTTTGGGTGACCTCCTATTATTAAAATTAATGATTTCAATTATTCAAGGTAAACATTAATTTAGCATCACTGCATGAACAATTGAAAATTACACAATTAAATATCGAATTTT
Source organism: Piper longum (assembly GCA_032619315.1). Taxonomy (NCBI): domain Eukaryota; kingdom Viridiplantae; phylum Streptophyta; class Magnoliopsida; order Piperales; family Piperaceae; genus Piper; species Piper longum. The sequence goes on from JAVDBV010052279.1 coordinate 6,366, forward strand.
TCTAAGTCAGACCACTTTGGTGACTAACAAGTTTATATTATTCAATAATTATTTAACAGATAAACTTTAATGTATATTAAAATACACCGTTAAATATTTAACCTTTCCATGCTAGGCCACTTTGGTAACTAACATTCTTATGTTAAATAAATATTTAACTGTAACATTTATACCTATCATTTCATATATAAATAATGCAATAATCAAATATTAACATTAAATTTTGTCAAATAATAAACCTTTCTTTGGGCAGACTAATGACTCACATGGATATACTTAAAATTGTCACATAATTATTATAATTACCACAAGTGCGCAAATAATTTTGTCAAACATTGGCACCTTCCTTTGGGTCAGGAAATATTTGTATAAATTACATACCAGCATTTGTCAATGATGCAACTAAATTCTAGCAGCTAATGATGTGATCGGCTTATAATTTCACCCCTCCCACCCACTCTAATTGTAAAACCCGTGATTCAAGTCATGGTTTTATAGTCATTAGCCGATCGATTTAGCTATCAGTTTGAGTTGAGTATATTTTAGAACACGTGTACTGAGTCGATGTCGGTCGCGTGTACGAGCCATGAGGGTCATGTGTGCCCGAGTAGGTGATGATAATATCATGAATGAGCAGAGAATGAGTTATCAGAATGTATGAGAGTATACAGTTGATGATTTTAGATTTCTTCATTTTGTGACCGTAGAAATAGTTTTAGGTCGTTTACCACGTTAGGATGCACTATGGGGTAGTTTGGGTGGGTTATTAGTTATAGAGCATGTCATTTGGATGTGGTGATGGTTGTTTTATTTTAGGGAATTTTTTCTGGATTTTTTAAGAATTTATTTTGATTTAGATATTATTCTTGACTCGAGCCGGAGACGAGTCAAGTAATATTTACAAGTATGCTACCGAGATATTTTTCTTTTCCCGATAATCTTTTCATCCAAAACCCTAGCCGTCACCTTTCCCCCCCATTTGTGGTCGTCGTCGTCGCTGCTGGCGCCGCCCGGCAGTCGACGGACGCCGCCCAGCCCGGTTGTGCAGTCGCCTTGCCGCCCCGACCGGCCCCACCACTGTCCTGCCGTTGCGACGCCGGAATAACCGTGCCTAGAGCCACGCCCGCGATGCATTCGCGTCGCCGATGCTGCCGCCAGCGACCCTCGCCATCGCCGTCCAACGGTCGCCTCGGCATCACCAACCACCCAGCGACCTTCCCTGACCGGAATCGGAGCCGATCGTCGCCCTGGCCGGCCGGATCTAGCCAACCACCATCGGCGGCCCTATTTTGCCATTTTTCGGCGAGCCGCCACCTCCATCGGCCATGACGACGCCATAGATGCGTCGGGCTCACCGAGCTGGTTTTGATGGTACCTAATATGACCCTTGTCCAGCCAGTCGACGCCAGGGCGACTCTCACAAGAAAGCTGCCAGAAAGTCCCTGGAAAACCACTAAGCTGCCGGAAAACTACTGGAACCCACTGGAAAACCGAAATTGTTGGAATTCACAGGATCTTCTGCGGAGCTCATCCAGTCGAACCCGATCGAGTTTCGGATGCTATCGAGGGCCGAATTCGAGGTTCGAGATACACACACGTCGAAACCCTAGCCGTCGCCGATTATCGACGACGCGAGGTATAATTATCTCTTATTTACTTAATTATAATTGATGATTGTTAGCACAACATGCAAGGATTTATTAATTAATGTGATTAAGGCCTAATTACTGATGAAATGATAAGCAACATGGTTGATGAATTGTAAATGAATGTTAAGTGATCTAATGAGGTAAATTGAGTTGAACAAGTCATTTGATTGAAATGTAAATTACAAATGCATAATAAAATTGGTATGAATAGGATAGTTAGAATTATTTTTATATTACGATTATTTGACTGTTATGGATGTTTGATTGTGTTGTGTGTAATGATCATGTTGAGTTATGCATCATTCAAAGAGCAGGCGTTAGCTTTTAGATTTGATGTGTAGGTACAAAGTAGGAGCTCGCCGCCTAGGCACGTGGACACGCTTGGGCTTCTACTAGGTCCGTTTAGGATTCATTTATGTTTTACACTCTATTCCATCGTATGTTTGGTTTTGTACTTGCATGATGGGTTAAGTGGCATTTTATTGGATCTCGTTTAACTCGGGTCATTTAGCCGATCGTATTTCCGGATTAATAACCCTCGAGGATGAGATCCCTCAAGTATGTTTTCAAAAACAAGATCCACCACAAGTGGCCTTCGGGCATATTATATTAAATTTCCTACTCAGGCCTATATATATGTACAGTTTTCGTGTTTTTAGTGAGAGATGGAAAGAGGGAGGCGGCCATGGCTTCAGATAAGGAATGTGCTCGTCTTCGGGTTGATGTTGGGGAGGACTCACTTCATCCCGAGGGATTCTGCTAACTCCGCGTTTGAGTTCCTCACACCTGGAGAACATGGAGGTTTACAGGTACTGTTTAGTACCGCGCATGTCCGGATTTGTTGTTCAAAGGGTACTAAAGGCGACTGCTTGAGAGTACTTGGCCTTCGGCTCAAGGCCAAGAGTAATATGGAGGACATAGAGGTCTGAGATGAACGAGAATGAGATTTGATGCAAGACGCAATAGATGAGATGGCCAAGGAAAGAGAATGAGATGGAAAGGGGACACTGCCGCTCGAGGGTGACGACTCCCATTTGTGCCATTGTGAGAGTTCTTAAGGAAGTATATGATGGTTTTCATTCAACAGGGTGGTTAGCTCTCCTGTGCTAGTTTGATATTAGTTATTTTCTAGACCGGTAATACTCGTTATTGACGGCTTTTTATAATATATGTAGGTGATGAGCTTGATTGGATGTGCTAGCTTGGACAGAGGAGCAGCGAGGTCTCTTCACACACACATATTTAATGATTGAATGTTTAATATTGTGTTTAGGATTTTATTATATTGAAATTGATGTGAGAAAATGCAAAAAGATGATGATACGTTGTGATTGAATGCTGACATGATGATACAATGTGAGTTATGAAGAGGATGTGCAGGTGGGTTGAGACCCAAGGTGGGCTGAGACCCAAGCTTGAGAATGAGTACATAGTAGATTATATTATATGAATGAAATTGTTAATATGTCCATATATAGTTGTATATATCATTTTGATAGGGTAGCCACTAATTGCACTTTTAGGGGAGGTTCTGTCCATTTTTACTTAGGATTCCTTTTTGATTTTATTGCAATTGTGTTGATGTGTGTGAATTATTTATCATGTCATCCATGTAGTAGCATGTTAGGATTTTAGTGCATTCATCCATTCATATAGAGAATCGTATCTTTGTCTTAAAACGCCGAGAGTAGATCTGAGTTGGCTTAACCGAATCTAGTAGATTAGCGAACGGTTCGGTCGTTGGTAGCATTTCCAGGTCGGTTCATGGGTGAGCCGAATCAGGGTGTTACAAAGTGGTATCAGAGCCACTCTCGGTCGATTAAGATGAAAGATACATTTATAAGTGATGTGTGTGTAAAGACTGCTCGAGTCAAGCTGGCAGGTATGTTTCTATCCTTTTTCTTTACATGCAGATTTTATCATATGCTAGATGCATAACTATAACACCCCGATTTCGGTTCACTTAAGAACCGAATCAGAAATGTTACGATCGAGTCGAGACATGTTTAATATTATTAGTCAGTGAGACTCGATCCATAAAATAGATCGAAATAACCCTCTTGGTGTCATGAGAATGGAAGACATTGTTAAATAAATATCAAAATACATCAAATATAAATAAATGCAAGCAAGAAAATCTTATGTTGAGCTCAAGTGTGTGTAGTATTTATCTGTCTTTCCGCCGAAGTCGATACAGGATTTGCGAGACATACATATATTATAAGAAAACCGT
>JAVDBV010052280.1:0-10526 GCA_032619315.1 Piper longum
CTGGCCGGGGGCGAGGTGGAGACTCACCGGCGGCGAGCCAAAGTAGCGCCGGCGTTAACACTCCAAGGCCGTGGTGGGTTGGAGAAATTATATAGGAAAACCAGGAGTGACGTGGACGGCTCAGATCTTGCCACGTGGCACGATACGAAATTCCAACAATTGTAGTGGGACCCACATATAGGTATATCTAATATATCTATAGACGAAAAACTCGAATTGAGACCGTCGAAAATCAAATCTTACTCGAGCCTAAAAGTGACTCGATAGATAGGAATTAAAACAATCATGTTAAATGGACCCCAAACCTAGAAATTTTAAAAATAATGACTCGTTCCTCGCTGTAAATTTTCATTTTTATTTATTTATAAATTATAATAATAATTATTGTTGTTATTATTTTCGTGGTTTTTACAGTGTGTGTGTGTGTGTGTGTGTGTGTGTGTGTGTGTGTGTGTGTGTGTGTGTGTGAGGAGAAACATAGTAAGAGAAGTATACAACCGCATGAATAACCCATGTGAAGAACTAATGTTAGGGTATGATGCCTTGGTATTTGATGATGCCTCTGTGTAATTCCTTTTAGGCAAGTATGTAAAAAAGATAACCAAAACCCAATGTTTAACTTATCATAACTCATTCACGTCAAGAAATTAAACTACCTAATCCAATCACTAAAACTACGCCTAAGAACGAGATCATGTCAAGGCATTCTTCAAGAACTCAACCTTTTAACTACAATGGGGGTGCTACCTTCATGTAGATCAAAGTGATCATCGCATTTAAAAGTCACCCTCTTAGTTACAGGGGAGGTTTTACCTCTCTTATGGCTCAGAGTGCTCATTCAAAAATCCTAAATTTAAGATTTGTCCTATGTAGTATAATTTAGCATGCATGGTTTTAAAATCTCGTGCGTAGTCCATCTTACGCCTCCTTGAGGTTGAGATCTACTTTCATAAAGTCTCTATGCGGTTGTCCAACAAATAGCTTTCCAAATTATAATATCATGATCCAGTCATTTCTTTGGGAGTTACAAAAAATGTGTCATAATTTGGGTTGCTAATCGAACGAGTCAAGTTGAGTTTATGTAAAACCCAAGCTTTTCGCCCGATGATTTTAATATTGATTTGGTTTTGACACGGATTGAGTAGCTTGTCTGTTCTTTTTTTTTTTGAGAGTCTATGTATGGTATGGTATGTATGAGCCAATGCCATAGACTCCCCCGGTTCGCCGCTACACTACCACAACTCTTATTTTTATTTTTTTCATGTCAAGTCCATTTAGGTCTTTGAAGTGTGTCCCACAGGAGTCTACTTTGCCTTATCGTGTGTGTGGAACTCTTAAGACCTATCCTATCCTCTATGGAACCCATGACACAATTTTCGAAGTTGTCGTCCACTGCCCTAGGTGCATGAAAAATATGCCCAATGCAAAGGTGCTCTACCAACGCCCTTGTGCCCAAATTTGCCTTTCTCGTACTTTCCCAGGTAACACAAAGGGACCCTGAGAGAGCTCTTGCGCCCACTCATGTGACCCGACTTTGCATGGGATTCAGTTCACTCCACCCTCTCACCTAAGTGCCTGACTTGTCGGCAAGCAGGCCATGGTTTAGTTTGGCAGAGGCCAACACAAAGGCACCCTACTAGCACCCTTGCGTTAGAACCTATTTTGTGGCTACAAGTACCCGCCCACTCATCTCCAACCAATTTCACCCCTTTGCTTCTTTCTCCTCTAACCTTCCCCCCTTTCTTCCTCTTCTCCACTCCCTCCAAAGCCCTCCTAGGCTTTTTCCAGCTCTCTCCAAGAATGCCTAGGCCCTATGAGTGGAAGGTTTTGGGGTAGGAAGCCCCAAAAAACCTCCTCCTAGCCTTCCTTGAGGTAAAGTTCTTACTTTTCCCATCTACCCAACATTGTATGGTTTTTATGCATGCTTGTTTAGTATGCTTGTATTTTTATTATATTTTTTCCATGTGGACTTGTTTGTTAGGAGCATGATAGCATTAGAGTGTAGTCATTTTAATGCAGGCTCATTTTGTATGTTCATATTTTATTATATTTTTTCCATGTGGGCCTGTCTGTTAGGAGCATGATGGGCTTAGAGTCACATCATTTTAATGTATAAAAAATAGTTATGAATTCTGAACATCAAATATGTATGTATCATGCACTATTTTGGTAAATCAGCCATATCTTGTGATGGAGATGTTCATTTTACATGAATTTAGTTGCATATGGCTCATGTCACATAGATCAATATGTTAGATGAAGAGTGTTATGGTTGATTATGTCTATATAAGCATGTATGGTAGTCAAACTTGGCAAATGGTGGTAGCATTTATATTTGCAGTTGGGGCTACTAATTGAGTAAGTCAGCTCGTGAGTATTTAGCGTTTAGTTTGGCTTAACTCGATTAGAAACTAGACATTTAAATGCTTGAGCTCAAACTCGACTCGAACTCGAATCCTACAAGACGAGTTTGAAAAGGCACTGCTCGACTCGACTCAACTCGATTATAACTCGAACCCTACTCGAAATTGACTTGTAGCTCGACTTGAACTCAACTCGATAAAATAATATAATAATATACATAATATAATTTGTTTACTCAAAATATACTTAAAATCATAAATAAATGTTATTATTAATTACTTACTAAATGATAGTGGTGGTTGGGGTGTTTTATTTTTTTATTTTTTATTTTTATTTTTTTCTATTAAATTTGGGTCGTCTTTATAATCTAATGATCCAAATTAAAATTTCAGACATAAATATTATCTACCCCTTGCTAAGATAGTATTTATATATGTATGTGTGTGTGTGTGTGTGTCTATATATATATATATATATATGTTTAATTGTAACTAGTTATATTTATTTATATACAATATAATAATAAGGTAGTGGGATAGCTTAGATGGGAGGTCTTTACATCCATGAATTAGAGGTTGTGGACTCAATTCATGCTAACTTCATTTTTTAAGTAAGATACTTTTGATTTTGTAATTGAACTGATTTCGAACTTTATAATTAAGCTCACAAACGAGCTGAATTTGAGCTCGAGTCGAACTCGAACACTATTAAAATGTTGAATCAATTTCGAGCATATATGTTGAAAACTCGTTCGATCTCGAGCCGAGTTCAAACCAGCTTCGAATTATTCAAGTCATGTTCGAGCACAAGTTGAGCTTGGCTCGCTCGCTCGTTTGGTAGCCCTATTTGCAGTGACCTATCCACCAATTTTCCTAATTTTTACACCCCATTGTAGGTTTTATTTTACTTCAATAATTTTCATCATTCTAGAATTGTATGCTAGCTAATTTTTGGTAAATTACCATGCTAAAATAACATCATTAACATCTTGAACAAGGCCTATAGCCGATGTATGTGTGCAGTGCTATTTTTGTGATACATCATACTCTCGGATTGTGAACCTTGTTGAGCTTGTTAAAAGAGTTAATAAAATCTGTAAAAGTTATATAAGGACTTATAAGTTAAAAATGATTTAGGTAGTTAATTAATTGGGTTTTGTGTAGTGCATGGGAATGCAATTCCATTGCTCTGATTGCGAAATCGTAAACCTTAGGTTTTTTGTTGTAAAATTGCTCCAAATTTAACCCAAACCCTAGGTTTAAATCCTAATTTGTCATACTAAAATTTGGTACCATTTGATGGTGGGGTAGATTTTTTGTAGGAATTTCCCAATCCATGTACGTCTAGCCAGCTCTAGAAAAGTCCTTGCCAATACCTCTTAGCCATTACCTCCCATACTTGAATTCACATAGCCCCAAATACTTTAAATTTGGACTTGCACGTTTAGAGCAATATAGCATACGATATTGAATAACTCTCTTATTTTAGCCAGACCCAGTTGGAGTCTCCAAGCACATGAATGAGTCTTAGGAAAATTAGTGTTTGGCCCAAGAACACTATCGCCAGTTCCTTATTCTGACCTTAGTAGGCCTTATTTGCCATGCTAACCCATGGACCAGCACTTGGTAAATTTTTTTTCTAACCCTTATAGAGTATCAGGACCAACCATTCCAAACATCAGCCCATTCGCATAGCGTTTGGCCCATTCCAAAAATTGACATGTTTATCCCGTTTGATTAACCCTAAGTATAAGATTATTATCTAAGTATACTTGCGACCATAAATCATAATTAAGGTTACCTAATGAGGCTTAATAAATAATTAAGTAATATAATTATGTTAATTAAATTTATTAATATTATGCATGTGTTGAGGCTTTGTCTCATTGTGCGTGCAAGTTTGATTCAAAAGTGATTAGGGCTTCCTTATCACTTGTTTGGATACCCAAAGTGAAATTGCCAAGTTAGGACAAGGAGCTCCACTCATCCAGGCTTATGTGATTCTTCTCCTTCCCTTCTGCTTGGAATCTTGAGAGTGTGTTTTACTGAGTTTTAGATGTAGGACATCTTCAACGATATTTTGTCAGATCCCCCTATGTCAGACCATTTAACAAAGTTTTCCCTTTGTTTAATAAAATTTCAAGGATGACATCCCTTGATGGTTTTAGAACATCAAATCTAATAAGCTTAGGATGTAAGTGCCTACTCAAGCCTACTAATAAAGTTTGCGTGGTTTTATGGTTTTCACGAATAAGAGAATGAGAGGCACAAGGTTTTAAGAATTATACTAATACTCCCTTATACCCTAAAGTAGTGTAATATATGAGGGTAGTGTGTAACGTAACACATTTTTAGACTTTGTGATACTTTGGTTCCAGGTAGGGTGTAAACAAGCCAAGCCTACTCACGAGCTTTTTGCGTTCAACTCGGCTCGACTCAGCTCGCATTCGTTAATTTTGTGCTCGAAAAAATACTGGGCTCGAAATGGATAAGCTCATTGAACAACGAACAAAGCTTGAGTGAAGGAGTGTTCGGCTTGGCTCGGCTCGAAACTTGAACTCGATGTGTTCAAACTTGAAAAAATGTTCGATTTAGCTCGGCTTGTAAATACTATTGATGTCATATTGAACTTATATAGTGTTCAAAAAAAATTTTAATTCTATATAAGTCGAACACATAAACATTTGTTAGGCTCGAGCTCGGCTGGAGATCGGCTCGAACTAAGCCCAAACACCATAAATTTTAGACAAGCTTGGCTAGGCTCATTTACATTAAAGCTTGGCTTGTTTACATTAAAATTCGGCTTGGCTCATTTTATTTTAAGCCAAACTCAAGCACACCCCTGCTCGGCTCGGCTCGGCTCAACTCATTTACACCCCTAGTTCTAGGCCATCTGAATACCACGATGAGCATTATATGGACAATGTAATCGTTTAAGTATGTTTATAATATAATATGTCATCGTCGAATTGTCCAGCACAAATTTGATTGTAATGTTTGGCGTATACTTATTGCTGTGTATGGCTTCTTGAAGTTTGAATTTTTCTCATGGGTGATGCATTACCCATCATCAAGTATTGTTTTATCATTAATCATTTTTATACCGGTGATTAAACTTATTTGATTACTTACAGTTTTTTGATGTTATGGAGGTACGTGTCTGTGGCAATGGTAGGCATATGCAGATGGCTCGGGAGGCTCATGTCGGGGGATGGTACCACATGGTTGATGTGTTATGTAGTATGTGGGGCTATGGCTTATGTATTGTTTTGGGGATTCTCACTTATGCATTTGAGACTGATGTATTTTGGGACTATGAGACTATGTGGTGTATGATGTTATGGACGGATGCCCTAAATCTTATGTTGTTGTGTTGAATATTTTACCCGTGATCTGTGTGCTTATTATTTTATTAGTTTTATTATTATTGTCGTGTAGGGTATTAATTGTGGGTCATTCTAACAATCGTCTACAAGGTATATAAGCCTCAAAGTCTCGGAATTAATGTTGGAGCTCATAAGGTACACGAAACATATTTGGTTATAGCTGTACATGTGCGACAGAGTAATGTGGACTAGAGGAGAATATGGTTCACACTACTTGAAGGATCCATGTGAAGACCAAGTGCTCGGGTATGGCACTTGTTGATGCCTATTTGTGTGTGTTTAAATTTCCATTTGTTGGTATGTGGAATAGGTAACTATGTTACACATATTAAGTTCCGCATTATTATCATAAGAATTAGTTACCAAACTCAAAGATTGGAACTAAGTATAAAAATAAGATCATACATCCGCATTATGAAAAGCTCAACCTCCTACCTGTATTAGGGGTGTTTCCTTTGTATAGCTTAGCGTGATCATCAGCATTATTTAAAGTCACCCTCTTAGTTGTCAGGGTGGTGTTTTTTCTCTCGTGACTCAGAATGCTCATTTTAAGAGACTATAAGTTAAGTGTCTTCATGTGATAGTACGACCAGCATGCATTATGTGATAAGCCCTTTAAGGTTACCATCTCAATCTGCCTTGGGAGTTGAGATTTGCTTCCACAAAATAAGTCCAATAAGTAGTCTAATAAATATCTTTCAGAATTATAACATCACAGATCGGTCCACATCTAAACCGAAAATTGGGGTGTTATAGTTTAGTTGTGCTCAAGCTTGGGTTGTTTTGTCTTCTAGTTCAAGTCAAGCTAAATATGCTCCGAGCTTAGTCTAATTCCAGTCAAGCACAAGGAAGATTGAGGTTTTATCTATATTTTCTTTCATATAGTTCAAAATAACATTAGTTTCAAGGATTAAATTGTTTAATTTTGTATGAGTTATATACTAAATAGTTTGTCTCTGCATTAAGCTATTATATGATCATGTAAAATCATTATTAGAATGTTATATCCATTGTTATTTTTATATTTTATGTAAATAAATATATAATATCATAGAAAATATATTATTTAATGTACCATGTCGAGCTCCAAATTGAGTCGAGCCGAGCAAAGCTGTATTCATGCTCACTTGATCTGAAGTCGAGCCAAACTTTGACTTGAACCATATCAACTCAAACATTGAGCGAATGTAATCATAGTCTGATTCGAGTTTCATCTTTGTACTAGGTTACATAGGGTGAGCTCGTTGATCTAGGATGCAAACCTTCATTCATCTAGGTATGTAAGACTCCCTTTGCTTCTCCTCTGTTTAGCTCTTTTTGTATCAAGTTTAATCGTGTTTTAGACGTCGGACGACGGCGTCAACAATGTTTTATTGGATCCCTCCAACGTTAGGTCATTTAACCGAGATTCATGTAAGTTTAATATAATTTCAAGGCTAAGATCCCTTAATTGTTTTCAAAGGATAAGCTCCAGAAAATTATTATACAAGTCCCAAACTTAGTCTGATATATCAAAGTATCTGAGGGTTTCGTTTTACAAACATGAGAGAAATTTGTATTGGCAGTGCAAATTGTACTAGTATTCCTTTAAACCCTAAAGTAGTGCAATTTATGGGGATAATGTGTAAAGCATTATATTTCCAAAATTTGTGGAACTAACCTAACTCTTCCTTTACCCCCTGAGTACAGCGGCAAGTATTGTACGGAGGGATGTGATGGCGTAATCTTCTCGTATGAATATGATTTTTTTCGTGCATGTTCGCCAGTCTTTTTAAATAAGTTATTATTGCTTATAGCCTCGTGAGGCTTTCTGAAGTTTTAAAGTTTTCCCGTGGGTAACGGAATTTCCATTTACTAGTCGTGATTATACTGGTAGTTATATTGGACCAATAATCAAACTTGTTGATTGCTGATATTTTTTCCTATATCTATATAGGTGAGGTCCCGTGGCATTGGCCGCCTAGGCACGAGGATTTGCAGCTTAGTGGTGGTGATGGTGGCCCTATGTTGTTGTGTGCTAAGTACTTGGTTATGTATTTCAGATTGTATTATTTTGTGGGTGTATACCTTGAATTTCATGAACTATGTATGTTTTTGATTGGGAATGGCATGGTGTTTGTATATGTGTGTTTAATTATTATTACTTTGTTATTATTATATTGTGAAGTGGATAAACTTAGGCAAAGGCTAACAGTCGTATGCATGGTGTATAAGCTCTAGAGTACTAGAACATGGAGTAAACCAAGGTACACGAAATATATTTAGTTGCAACTGTGTATAGAGAAATGTGTATAGGAGTACACGATTCATATCGAGTGAAGACCGCACATGAAAATCACGTGTTAGGGTATGATGCCTTAGCATCTGATAATGCCTCTTTGCTAATTCTTCCCTTGTGGGGTATGTGGAACACAAAAGCATGACCCATTGTTTAATTTATCACAACTCATCCGCATTAAGGAATCAAATTACTTAATCCAATCAATAAAACTAAGTAGAAGAACCTGATCATGTCACTACATTCTTTAAAGAACTCAACTACTTGACTGTATTGAGGGTGTTACCTTCGTGTAACTCAGAACAATCATAATATTTAAAAGTCACCCTTTTAGTTGGATGGGAGATGTTTCCTATCTTGTGGCTTGAAACACTTATTCAGTAACTCTAAGCTTAAGATTCATACCATGTAATATGAATCAACACACATTGTATAAAAACCGAGTAAGGTGTCTTTTTTAAACCTCCTAGATAATTGTGATCCATTTCAATAAATTTGTACACAATAGCCCAATGAATAGTTTTCTTAATTATAATACCCCAATTCTGTCGGGCATTTGGGCCGTGTTACAGCCGATATGATAACCAATACGATATTTAAAACTATGGCTCCCCTAGTAAGTTTATGGATACATATATATATTGTATTTTTTATTTAGAAAAACACAACACAATTGATCACTACTAATAATCAGAAACTCATCCTTGTCTTGTAAATTTCCAGCTTTTCTTTAGCAATAAAGAAAAATATGTATACTTAAATACATGTACTAAAAATACTAAATTAGACGATATAAATCCACTAGATGCTAAGCAGACTACGCATATTTGCATGTTGCACCATGCCCTGGCTAGCCAACCATCCTCTTCGTTGCAGACTCATTTGTCCGACTCATCGGTCGCCGGAGAACAAGGGCCGGACATTTCCCGGCAGCAAGTCTTGGGCTCACGAAGTTCCTGGCCTGGGTAAAATGTCTTGTCGCACATTTTACCGGGGTGCTGCTCGTCATTCACGTCATTCCCCTGGTTGTCTCTATCTATTGAAGTGCATGTGCTAGTCTCCGATTCGGCTTTCTCTCGCATTTGGGCAAGAAGAAACCTCCGATATCTTTCTTCGTATTCCGACCCATCACCCTCGTAGTAGTTCTCCGCAGACCAACTTTCATAGAACGCTTCTATCTCCTTGCCAAACTTTTTTCGGAAAATGGAGGCGGGGACCTTCTCCACCCACTCCAGCTTCGACCACTTCTCAGCCTTCATCGGCAATCCGTCCTGCTCGCCGGACTGCTCCGAAAATAGCGCTGGCTTTTCCAAGGTGGGCATGTTGCACTCCAGTAATGAACAACATTGCTTATACGAATTCTTCTCCTGATCATCAGTGAGTAGAGGATTGATCTTGGTTTCCTCCATTGTTGTTGTTTTTGTAATCTACGTTCAAGTCTCCTCCCCAAAATTTTGTCTCCTTGAGCTTGCAAAAGTTAGGTTCAATATTAGAGCTCTCATCAAGAAACCATTAATACAAACAATTTGTTTATATATATATATATATATATATATATATATATATTAAATTTGAGGAAAAGGTGAATTAGGGATTCGTACCTTATAATACTAGAAAAGAAAGGACATCCCATGGATTACTTAGATAACGAGTGAAGACCTTTATTTATAAGCAATTGGTCAGTCAGTTTCAGTCTAATTTAAATAGTCATATAAAACCCAATCTATACAATAGAATAAATTTAAAATGAATAAAGTAACTCTATACTTAATAGAGTAAATAAGGAAACTCACTTAAATATAATTTATTCTAATCAAAATGAGGATTTGGGTGGCGGGCCTCATCGATCACGGACAACCCACAAAATAAAATGCCAGCGACTATAACAAGTTTCATGATTGAGTTAGTTTCGAGAAGAAAGTGAAGTAAATAAGCATGTTTCTTGAACGACCGTTATATATTACTGCCCAATTCATTGACGAATGTAGCTTTGAAAAATTGGAGTTGTTCTTGTTTATTTTTACATAATAGTACTCTGGCTACCTCAAAGAGAGATGGGTTAATACTTAATAAATAACCAAAAGCTTTAAAGCTAGTGCATTTCCTTGATAACTAAAAAGCTTAAAAGCTGACCCAAACTTTTTTATTATGAGAATGCTTAGTGTTACAGCCTTAGTCGATGGACACACCGGGTACTAGGGTTTGGTGGTTGTTCCTAGTACATCCGGGTCCGTGACGGGTGGTTTTGAGGCTATCCGAGTGGTGAAACAACTCATCGGCACTAACGTGTGTTATAGGTACAGGGTCCGAACCATGAAACATGGGTAGCAGCGTATTGATCGGTAGCAGGAGGTTGCCGATACGCGTAGTGGGATTTGGACGCATACGACCTGATGTTGGTTCCGGTAAATGTAGCGTAAGGCTGGTGGAGTGACCGAACACCAAGTGCCGACGCGGGGTGCAGCGGGCCAGCGGGGCTGGTGGATGCGCGCACGGGTG
>JAVDBV010052281.1:0-12379 GCA_032619315.1 Piper longum
ACGGACGCAGTTTTATAAAAGCATTTTTCGCATGCTGGAGACAATTCCAGATTAAATCACGGATCGACTAATCGTCAATAGAACAGTAGGTTAAAATAACAAGAGCACACAGTCTTGCTACTATACTTAATTTATGAAAATGCTCATTCTACTTAAAAGTCAGTAACATTTTCGTCAGTCATAATACCTAACCTAATAAACGCCCCTCAACATAAAGAGTGAAAATCTTACTTGGAGTCACTGCCAGGCAACCATGATGAGGTGAAAACAGCAGTCTCTTCTCTGTTAGCATCATGTTCTAGTTCTGTTATTTTTCTGAATGCAGCTTTATCTGCCCCCACCACAACACTAGGAAAGCAAATGCAGATCAAACTATCATTATTCCCATGGAAAAATGAACTCGTTCAGACATAGAATATATTTGACCAAACCTGTCTTCCAAAATTGAGTCACTCCTTTGTTGTGCTCTAGCACGCATAGAAGAAACAAACTGTGATAAAGGACTAGCTTTTGACGCCTTTTCAACCTATAATGAAAAATTAAATCACACTTACCAAACAAAACCTGATCAAAACCTGTCAAGGACATCATGACACTAGCTTGCCATAAAACATGAGAAAGAGAGGGAATGGGAGCTGAATCAAACCTCAAGAAATGAGGCCACAGCAGGATTGTTAGGTGAAAATGTAACCTTTGCACGCCTTAAATTAACAAATTCAGAGGACAGTTCGATCTGAAACACATCCAGAAGTTCAGGAGGTAGCAAGCCAATGAAAGGGAATAAAAACAAAATGACAAAAGAAGGAAGTTTGCTATTTCACCTGGCGGAGAAGCTCCTTAATTTCCCTTCGAAATCTTTCAACCTTAGTAACTTTGCAAAAGCTTCTTAATCGAACAAGGGGAATAAAAGATAGCTCAAAGAAGGCAATAGAATAGCTCCACTGAGCCAAGTGTTCAGCAAGCTCCTCCACTACAGAATATACACAAGCTTCCTGGAAAGCACGTGTCTTCAAGGTAGGCTTACCTACCTAAAATAATGAGTCAGAATCAATAAGAAAATGTGCCTTCATCTTCTAAAAGCATTTCTCTAGATATGAAGCTTCCTAAATACATAGAAAATATAAATTGCAATATTGCTTACAGGAATATCTATAGATTATTTAGGTCATCTAAAAATTAGTTAGAGAGTTTTTAATCACCAAAAGTTCAAACATATCCGATAGCATTTTTAATGAAATTGTAGTGGAATAATAAATTACGCATTAAATAGGTCACACTATAAAGTATGTAGGATTAGCAGTCACTGATCACTTAAATCTTCAGTAACAGAAAACTTACACAAAGTGATAAGGCTTACAAACTATGTAGGTCTTTTCTCATATCCAAGCAGCATACACATCTTATGTGGTATATAAGAAGAATGAAGTTTTGGCAAAATAAAAAATTAAATATATACCTTGAGTACACCACGCATATCAACCGCTTTTCCAACACCTCCAGTTGAGGGCGTATACAATTCTTTCATGTCCAACATATCAAGCAGGAGTGCTGAAACAGGAATGAAAGTGCAGGTAGAAGAAGCAATCCGATTGAGCATTCTCACACAACTTAGCCGTAATGGAAAATAACTCGCCGTTGGTACCAAACGTGCCACCCCAAAAAGCACTTGAGTAAGTGGATATGCAAGTTGTTTGAAATCAGCCTCATCACTGAAAGCACAAATGACTCCAGTCCAAAGTTCTAGACAATTCATGAATTTCCACTCATACACTTTTCGAAAAGCTTCCTACATGAAAATAATACAACAAATTAAAGTCATCCCTTTATAAAAGGGATGATTAAGTGGATACACGCTCACACTATTATCATAAATGGACTACAAACAACATAGTAGCCTTTTCTTTTATTTTCTTTTTTTTAAACTGAAATCTCAGCAAAATTTTGAAAAACCTAATCACAAGATCATAAAAAATTAATTTCGAAGTTCTAATCAACATAATGAGCAAATGTTTTCAGGATTTGTAATGTGCATTCCTTACAAGAGTAAAAAATAAGAGAAATGCCATTTAATGCTATCAAAGTACAAATATATGCACACGTGATTCATCTAACACATCTAAGAAGTCAATAGCAAACATGTCATACACAGCATAATTAAATTGATACATATGACACAAGCACTACACAAAACTTCTGCAAAGTGTTGGCAAGTACCTTAGTTTTCACTGTGAGAGCATCTCTTAATATCATTGCTAGTTGACGGATAAAGATAAAGGCCTGTTGATAGGAACTAGTTAGGTTCAACCTATAAAGTTCAATTACACAGTTTCCAAGAAACTGAATATGCTTTAGTTTTGATCCACTCCCGAATCGACAATTCAACACGTACGCCTTGTATACACCTTTTAAACAGGTATCTAAACAATCTGATCCAATCTGAATGCATATGTCCCTTAGAAATAGAAAGGAAACAACCGGAAGGGAGCTACCCCCAAGGCCCCAAAAGTGCAAAGCAACCTGTTCATAGAAACTGACAATTTAATCATTCATCATAGAAATATTTTGAAGTTTCATTGGAAAAAGAAGTACATTAACCAAAAGCAACAAATCCAACTAAATGCACCCATGAAAACTCCACAAAGTTATCAACTTGAGATGACACAAACCCAGCAGGAATCAATCTTTTAGAGGTAGTAAAGTATTGAACCATTTCCAACTCAAATACAAGCAGATTACAAAAGGACATGACAAAAACAAGCATCTAACAATTCATACGGAAAATTAATCATGAACTGGGGCACTACTTCATGACGGTATGTTAAACACATTAAAATTATCCTTCAAAGCTCATCTTAACCAAAAGAGCCAATACTCAAAAGGGATTCAATCACCTTTATGTATTTCCTTAGAAGATTAGGAAAGGCAGCCAAGAAAATAGCAGAAGATTTGAGACGCCGTAATGTGTATGCTATCATTTCATTGTCTGTCATCTGATTCAGAACATGCAGAGCATTCCCAAGATAGGACTTTACAAAAGTACCACACTTTATCCATTCCTTGCCATTCATCAGTTTGTTTATAGTTTCCTTGTCTCCTCCAGTACTTGGAAGCTTCAGCCATTCCCGCAATATCCCATCCATTTCACTTAGGCAAAATAACATTATTTTATTGAACACACTGCTCGACATGGCATTGAACTTGGTACCATCACCATAATGGCATGCAGTTCGAAAAGCTTTCATCAAATTATGTAGAGACCCTAGATTTAGGCGCTCTCGAATCTTAGTGCACCAGGAATCAACCATGCTGGAGGTAATAACATTATTTGAAGGTTTAGAAGAAATCTCCTCCAAAGTGACTTGAGAATCTGGCTCCTCCATTTCACTTTCTGAATCCTCCTACATATAACCACCTAGTGAATGGTTAGCCATACAAAGAGCCACTGCAATGCTCAAGGAAAACAACACTCACAAACAACAAAGTTTAAAGAAACAAAAAACGGGCATAAACTTACAGGCAAGTTTTCATCATTGAAATCTAGAAGCTCTTTATCGTACTCTTTCAGAAACTGGTAGAACTCCGGATCCTTGAGAAGAAAACAGGCACATATTATTCAAACGTACCAACAAAAAAAAAAAATAAGAAAAAAGAACAAATAAAGTTTCAGCTCTAGGTTAGTACCAACAATACCATCCTCGCAAAATATCAATGAAGAAAGTTTAAAAAATCTCGCGACCCTCATTCAAGAAATCCTACACCTAACCTTAAACCCTAAAAAAAAATTCTTAACACTAAAATGGCTATCTTTATCTTCTTCATCATCTCCTTCCACCTTATCCCACAAGTTGGACTCAGTGACATGGATCTTACTCTACCATCCCTGGCCATATATAATAAACCAACCAAATTGGCTACTATCTCCATGCCCCAAAAAAATCTCCATAACCTACAAATTATAAATGATTCCTCTTCCTCTTCTTCTTCCTTCTTATCCCGATATAGGGTCGGGGACATTGATTCCATTCAATCATTTCATACAATCATAAACCATAAAAAAGCTGAAATCAGTGATAACCGCTGCTCCTCTTTTGCACATTACACAAAGTTGCAACCAAAATATTAAAAAAAAAAATCCAGTGCTGATTGATTAAAAGTAAGAAAAAGAAAACCTTCTCTTGAAGCCTCCCTAGCTGTTGCATATGCTCCCGAGCTATCGCTTTGGATCCCCCCATGGCTCCCCTGCTCGAAGTGACCCGATATAGGATAGAAAGGTAGCGCTGCCTTCTTCGTTGTGGATTGGGGAGATGGGCTGAGGCCAATTTGGCGGTGGAGAGGATAGAGGAATTTATAAAGAAAGACTACGACTTGGTGACGAAGAGAAGAGAAGAGAAGAGAAGAGCAGATCAACGGAGATGTTACTTGGAGGTGGCCCTGGCGGCGGCCATGGCCAAGGTGAAGAAGGCCAAAGTCTGGGTTTTTAAGCCCAACACAAACAACACTCGAATATTAACAATAATAATAATAATAATAATTTATTATTATTATTATTATCTTTTATTATTGTTGTTATTATTAATTTTTTTATATAATTTCAAATCAAGATAATTCTGAATGATTTAAATAGATTAGTTTTATTGTATAAAATATTTACCTAAACATCTTATTATTATGTAAAAATATTATAAGACACTATTTTTATTATTTAATATATTATATTAAGATGTCGAACCTAGCAGAAATGTGTTTATTTCTGATCGAGTTAAACATCGAGTAATTTCTGTATTAATGGAGTTGTTAGTACCCTTAGATTTCTTATCCTCTTCTTATTTTTATTTACTAATTTTTTGTTTAATATTTGTTTGGCTTATGGTGAAAGGGTTAACATTATCCTTTTAGAGGGAAACAATATAGTATAAAAATCACTTGCCCTTACTCATTAGGGAATATTCATCATTATAACTTATAATGCTTATACTAATCAAGCAAACACATAAATAAAGTGGTCAACCAGTTTCCCTACCATTTAAATTTAAATTAAAACGAAAAAGTAAAAAGTAATATTATTAAAAATATTTTTAAAAATATTTTAAAAGTGATAAATTTAACTGCATCATTTTATTTTAAAATAATAATAGTAAAAACATTTACCTTACCGTTTGACCAATTGATCATTTTATTTATTTTTAAATATAAAAATATATTGATTAATATGAATAAAAAGTAATATTATTAATATATTAAATTAAAATTTATATTAGTATATTATTTTATAAGTTAATTTAAAATAAATTTATTATCTAAATAATACCAAATTTATAATTTTGGCTGGAAAAAGCTTATCTAACTCAAGGGCAAATATATTAGCCAGGCAGAGTGTTTTTTACATCAAACTTTGATATGTGCAACCGATTACAAAGATATTTCAGATTGATAATTTAAAAAATAAAAACCCTACAATGCCCCACTAACTGCCACGCAACCACATAGGCAATGTATTTATCACAATTTGGCGGTAGAGAGGAGAGAGGAATTTATAAAAAAAGACTCCGACTTGGTGAGGAAGAGAATAGAAGAGAAGAGCAGATCAACACAGATGTTACTTGGAGGTGGTTGTGGCGGCAGTCATGGCCAAGATGAAGAAGGCCAAGTCTTGGTTTTTAATCCCAATACAAACAACACTCGAATAATAATAATAATAATTATTATTATTATAATTATAAATTATATATCTTGTTAGAAAAGATTTGGAGGTCGTATGCATAACGCAAGTTAAATCCTAGCTTTGGGTTAAGATTTTACTTACTAATTACCTTGTTTGATTCGAGTCAATTTCAAGTTGGCTCTTGTGGGTACGGTTTAATTTGAGTCTCGGACCGTCATCCAACTTAGTTCAGCTTTTAGACCACGAAAATGAGATTCAAATGGCCGTGTTGAATATGTGATGGAGACTTTGCTTGATATATAAATGATAACTTTAATTATATTACAATATAGCATGATATATCAACATGTATTCAAGATACACGAGTTTTAGATTGTAAGGCTAGATATAGGTTATTGCGTTGTTTAGTATCTGTCTGGATTTTTATAAGGTATCTCTTTTATATACATGATAGAGATTTTGACCTACCAAATTATCTTTTTGGGATCAATTTAATTTGAGTTGCAGATCATCATTTGATTAATTTTTTATTGGGGTCGATTCGAGCTTTCTGTGTGTATGTATATACGTGTGTATGTGTCTATATATATATAATTAGATTTTCGGCTAGTTCGAATTTTAGTGTTTATTATTATCAATTTTTGGCTAGTTTGAGTCCCTTGTTGTAATAATAATAAAAAAGAAAAATAATCATAAATAACCATGTTTTAATTATATCACAAATTGCCAAACATAAACATCTCATATTTTCAATATATTTAATTCATAAATTTGACCGGAAGCATGTTTTTTCTAGGCGGTCTAGCCAATGTTTTTTCATCAAATAATTATATATTGTTATTATTATGATTATTATTATTATTATACCAATATTTATGATATATCATTAAGAAGTATGATTTTATGATTTGAGCTAAGGATTCATTTAAAAAAAATCAAATCCATCGCAATCGAGATTACTCTAGTTTTATGTCTTTAAGTAATTATGATAATAAATAATAATAATAATAAAATTAAAATTAAAATTGTAGCTCTTACCAATTTTTGGCCAGTTCAGTTCTTCCTTGTAATAATAATAAAAGGAAAAATATTATAAATAACCTAAAGCTTTATATCACAATATTTTATATTTTATATTTTAAATATATTTAATTTACAAAAAATTTAATTTATTGACATAAATACCCTTATTTTTATATCAAATGTTTTTAAAAATATTTTTTTTCATTCCATATAATGAATAATATTTACAATTTGTATAAAAACTAATCAAATTTAAAATATAATAGTTTAAAATATTTTAATTTATAATAAAATATAATAAGTTCCTATTAAAATTTGAAACACCCAAATATATATATATATTTTATTTTATTTTGGAATTTTGAACAATTAAATTTCAAAAAAAATCTTAAATTTTACATGTTGAACTATAACTAAAAAATAATATAATTTTAGAATCTATTAATCTTCACTAATTTTTTATTTTGATACGTGAAATAAGTAAATATTATAAATTTCATATATTATCATCGTTGTTTTGAATAAAATTGAGATTTTTATGCCTATTTTTACAAATAAATTAAAAATTATAAAATTTAGTCATAAGTAATATGAAAAATTTAAAAATAATTTCGTTGTGGGATATGAGTATGAAAATTTGGTTATTTATAACAGAAAATTTTAAAATACCGGCGTTTATGCTATTTTCCCAAATAAAAAAGCGGAAAATTAGTAACGCCAAAATAATAAAGAAAAACCATTTCCGCAAGTTTTGGCGCTAACGCCGGCCCTGTCACTTCCCACCCCACTACCTCACACTCCCCCACGCCACCTTTTTCGGCTCAGCAGTGTTCAACATACAGTCTCCTCTCTCTCTCTCTCTCTCTCTCTCCCCTTGGGGCAATTTTCCGATCCACCATCTTCTCCGGCGACGATGGGTGGCCTCCTGCCGGGCGAGCTCCCCCTCTCGCGGCCGCTCCTCGACCGCCGCTCCTTCAAGCAAGTCTACGACAACGTCCACGGCAACATCCTCCTCGACCCGGTTCTTCCTCTATATCCCTTTCCCTTTCTTGCTTGCTCAATTTTGTCTCGGTTTTTGTTGATATGGCGTTGTTCGACGTCGAAATCGATGACGCGAGTGTTTCCGATGCTGTATTTTTTGTAGCGCATGCATTTAGTTGCAGAGAGTTTTGCGAATTTGTGGTTGTTTGATGTCGAGATGCGTTGGTACCCCTGCGCCTGTTGCCATCACTGTTTCCGCATTTTCTGGAGCTTTCAATCTCATGCATGTTGTTTTTATGTAGCGGATGCATTGTATTGCGGGGGATTGTCGGGGATTTTGGGGTCTGCTTGAGGTTGATTCGTCGATGTGTGGTTGCCGGGTTTTTGAATTCGAGTTGCATTTTTTTGTTTTTTTTCTGTTTGAGTAGTTGAACTGTATGCTAATTGAGTTGATGATTGTGCCGTAATAATCAGAATGAATTTTCGGGCTTTTCTTTGCATCGGATGCTCTGTTTCTGTTGCAACATCGAATTGGGAGCTAAATTCTTGCTGCAGCTACTTCTCTTCTGCTGTTTGCACCTCTTTATATTCAACTTTAGTTGATAATTATTTTCAGTTTTAAGTTGGCTGCTTAATAGTTTGTGATTTTTCTTTTTGATGTTTGTAGCTCTGCCTGAAGTTCATAGATACGGAACAGTTTCAGCGGTAATTGTTCGCGAGCCATTAATAGTTTTCCTTCTGTTTTGAATTGTGAAATCAAATGACTGCATGCTAAAATTTTTAAGATGTTTGTGTGTACTGCAGGCTACGCGATCTGAAGCAGCTTGGTAAGCTACCATTCCGGTTCCAAGCACAAGTATCCTCAAACTCAAACATGCATGATCCTTGACGTTCTTCATGGAACTACTTCTTTCCCTTTTGTCCATTCTGCTTTATTGTCCGCGTGTAATTTAAACTATCTGGTATGTATAAATCACTGATATACACAGGATATTCCAAGTTCGTCGCATACTTTAAATATCTTTAAAGTTCCCTGTTTAAATAAAGAGGTTAAAGAAAGAAAGTTCTCCTTTCTAAGCGGAAAGTTGCATTGATGAATCACTTATATATAACACTAAAATTAAAAATATATGTAAGCTTTGCTGGTTCCTACCAGTATGGCTCATCCGCGTCGACTTCATATTTCATGCCAGTTCCCAAATTATGTAAATTTTTACTTACTTGTGTAAAACTGTTAATGCATGTTTATCATTTTAGACTTTAACAAAGAAATGTTATTTGGGTGCTGCATCCATTAAGGCAGTATGTTGAGCTTACTATAGAATGCAACAATCACAAGCAATCCTTGAGCATTTGGGTGTCTAAAATTGATGGCACTCGTAGAAGTGTTCTGATCTGATACTGATGGGAGCTTGTTTACTGTGCCTGACCTTATCATATGAAGTATATGTTGAGCGTCACTGAATTGATTGATTTAAGCGGTAACAATGTGAATTCTATCAGGTCTTGTGCACATGGTGTATCCAGGAGCTGTTCATTCCCGTTTTGAGCATTCTCTAGGTGTATACTGGCTTTCTAGTCAATTTGTTGATAAACTTCAGATTTATCAAGTGAGTAATAGGTTTGATTTATTCGATAAGAATGGAGCTTCCTGATATTTATTCTTCCTGTTTTCATGTAGGGATCTGAACTTGATATCGACCATTCTGATGCACAAGCTGTAAAACTTGCTGGTATTTTCTGAATTTTTTTTCACTTTAAAGATCTGTAGTTGAGTGTATTATAGGGCTGAATTGAAATTTATGTATCTAAATTCTCTTTTCAGGACTTTTGCATGATATAGGCCATGGGCCTTTCAGCCATCTTTTCGAAAGAGAGTTTCTCCCTAAAGTTCTGAATGGATATGAATGGTGATTACTTTTCTGTCATATAGAGGATTGTTTCTCATTTGGTTGATAATTTTTTTATGCTTTTGTTGCACAAAGGTGATTTACAAGAACGAACCTGGTCTCCATTCTCTTTTTTCTACAATAAAGTGAGTCTCTGCCGTTGGACAGAAGAACTGCAGTCTCTTTATGACTCTGTGCAGAGAAAAGTGAATTATGGCTTCATTGGTCGATTTTATTTGACTGTCAATTTTGGTTTTTAGGTCTCATGAAGAAATGTCTGTCAAGATGATTGACTACATTGTTGACGAGCACAGTATTGACGTGGATAGGCACAATTTGAATAGGGTGAAGGTATGTGCTACTGACTCGTGCTTCTGTCTAAATTTGATGAGTATAATTGATCATGCTTGTATCCGTAATTTGTGTTTTTAGTTCTAATATCTTTCCAGTTTGGTATAGCCTTCTTTGTCAGCAAGTGGACATGTCATGGTCATCAAGAAGCCTTGTTTTGTACAGGGCTATGTTCATTTCGTTCTAGACTTGTAGTTCAGTTGTAATTTCTGCCTTTTGATTATCTTTGTTATGTATGTAATGTCCAGTACTCTCGACCATAGTAGAGACCTTCTTCTTCTTGTTCATCCAATGTATTTATTATTTAGCGTGTTGTATGATGTAAACAGGAGATGATTGTTGCAAGTGCTGAAGGAGCCACTTCTGTTGTCAGTCAATCTTACTTTCTAGTTTTTTTTTTGTTTTTTTTATTTTTATTTTGGACGCTAATTTCATGTCATCATAATTATACTTTTCATTGCTTATTTTATTGATATGCAGCCCAATAAGGAGAAACGTTTTCTGTACGACATTGTCGCAAATGGTCGAAATGGAATAGACGTTGACAAGTGAGTTTTAGATATAATTATTTTTCAATGCTTTACTGCTACTTGATTGGCTCATGAAAAGTGGATTTTCTAGGTTTGACTATATTGTTCGTGACTGTCGAGCATGCGGCCTTGGGTGCAATTTTCAATTTCAGAGGTATGTATATGATATCCACTCTCCCGTAATATGCAATACAATTAGTATGTTTGGGTAGGGGGAAAGTGTAGAGGCAGGAAACTCGACTTTGATTGAAGAGTGGGGATTTTTTTTTTAAGTTCATTTAAATTTTATTGTATAATTGAATCAGAAAGTTCCTTTGCACGAAACACATATTTTGAATTCCAAGTAAACCATGTTGCAAATGTTTTTTTAGCAAATATCCTGTAAATCTTTCCATGGCATTCATCATTCTGATTTTTGGATCCACTTCAGTAATATTGTGTAGATGGATCATATCTCCTTGACCTTCATTGAACTGTAATGTGGTAGTGGTCCAGTCACAATCGTCCTCATTGATAGGGCTCTTTGTTGACAGAGATTATTCTGAATTACTACTGCCCCGTATTGAATTGGAATATGTCTTTATATTTTTTGTTTAAATTGTGTCCGATTAAAGTTATCTGATTAGATTGGATCATGTTTTAATGTTAGTTTTTTAGTTTCTACTTGAACAACATCCGCATGAAGTATATTTATTATCTTACCAGGTATTCTATCTTCTTCACATATGCAGATTAATGGAAAGCATGAGGGTTATGGGTGATGATATTTGTTACCGCGCCAAAGAGTGTTAGTATTTTTCATTAATTGGACATTTTCTTTGATTGCTTATTTACCTGTTCACTTCTGGCAATCTGATTAGATCTGAACATTTACAAGTTGTTTGCAACTCGGGCTGATCTCTCTCGAACAGTGTATAGACATGCCAAAGTGAAGGTACAAATTGGATTCAGTTTCGATAACCTTTTTATACTTGACAAAAGTTCCTGCATGTTCATGTCATCTGTGGGTTGTCAAGGCTCAAGGAGATACTGCCCTTATTTGTAATTACATGTTATTGACTAGTTCATTTTCACTTTAGGCAATTGAGCTTATGTTTGTGGATGCTCTTATAATGGCAAATGACTATCTGTCAATATCTTCTCAAATTCAAAATCCAGCTGACTACTGGAAGGTTCAATCAGTGCTCATCTGATATTTACTGGTAGCCATTATTGGTATATCAACATGAACATTGAGCTAATGTTTGGAAAATGGATTTGCAGCTTGATGACTCTATTTTGAAAACAATTGAAACAGCTCCTGATGAGGAGGTGAGAGATGCGAGGGAATTGATTCTACGTATTCGGAGACGGGATTTATACCAGGTATATACCATAGTTTTGTTTCAAAGAATTTTTAGCTCTGTAAAAGTGACTTGCATTTAGTACTCATAGATTCCTCAAACTCAAACTTCATTTGTGAAAGCTTTGCTAGGTGAGTGGTATTTATTGTTTCTCACCACCACTTGAACCACGTTATGCCCAAGCAGTGTTTAGAGTACAGGTTTGGCTGAAGTGCTGTTGGGTATTCTATTGTCTGAACTAAATTTGTAGATTCTTTGCCAGATTTGTTCGTTTCTGCTTAAATGATGGGCGTTCTAGCAGTTGTAAGCTCAGTGTCTCGTGTGGATTATTTGATTGCATTTGGTGACTCATACCGATTATTTGATTATCATATTTAAATTACAAGTGTGTACATTTATGTGGCATATTACGTCATTTTTCAAACATAAGATTCTTTATAACGTAATGGACATTATATTATTTATATATTTCCGTGTATCAAGTTATCAACCTTGTGTATGGATTCCATGATTTTTTTGGGTTAGTTCAGTTTTCTCACGGTAATGTTTCTTTCTTGCTGGATATATGATTGATTGTGATGTGTAACTTTTAGAGTCGAT
>JAVDBV010052282.1:0-13439 GCA_032619315.1 Piper longum
CCATATATATATATATATATATATGGTACCCACTTTGAATTAAAAGTGACCACCTTCTTTTTTTCCCAACATGTATAATATCTTGACCTTGACTAAGTTTTTTTTTTCATGTAACTAAATCTTTCAAATTTTCTATGAATCTAAGCACAAATTTATTACATAGTACACATGAACATAAATAATAAAATCTTAAAAGAATTCTGATTTTCATGATTCAATTAATAAAATAAAGGGAAAAGTTAAATGAGATACACATCATATACTTTATACAACTAATTTAAATCTTTTTAGTAAGTCTCATAAAATGATATTTATATGTATTAAAAATAGAGTGTATAAGTAAGAAGTTAATAAAAATTTATTTTTTATATTATTATGTCCTATTTTTAGATTTTTTAAAAATACAATAGTTAATATATATTTTGCAATTAGTTTTTATTGTAATAACTTTAATAATTAAGATGAATAGGTTAGAAATATTAGATCGAGTTAAAAATCTGTAATTATTTTTATTATTTATTTTTTGAATATTTATCTATACAAATTTTTAATAGTGGGACTTATTAATTCATTTAAAATAAAAGTATAACTCATAAAAGCTAGCTTATATATATAAGGTTCTAAAATAAAATATTTTTATTTGTGCTTCAATTGTATTTGATTTTTTCTGTCCTAAATCATAATAATTTCTTTTTTCAGAAATTATCTTATTTATATATATATACGAAGTCTAATCTAATAATAAGTGGGGCAATAGAGGATCCGTCACAATCAAGTAGATAAGTGTACTACACGTAACTAATTAATGTTGACAACTAATATTACTTTTTTATTAAAAATGCTCCCAACTAAACCCATAAAACAAAAGATATAACAAAATATCTCACAATAATCATGATCAGATAAATGAGAGATCCTGCGACCCATGACTGGCCAACAAGCACAAGACGATAAAAGATTCTTTCCTCCGGAGCTAATGACAAATTTACAAACAAGGGGGTGGTAATAGTTTTATTACGATAGAAAGGTTAAACTAGTGTTATTCAAGGTATAAGAGCAAACTTTTTAGGTTGGCTCAAAATACCAGTGTTGCATCTATTTGCCCCAACTTTAGTTTCTTATTGCTCTACAGTTTACAACCCCTTTTAATAATATAGGTGGATAGGAATGATGTTTGAGTCATGCTAAACCAATCTTATAAATTTTCATTTTTTCTCACATTATTAAGAGGTTGAAAAGTTTCATTAAATATATATAAAGTTAAAAATACAATATTGTATGTTGATGTCAAATGACTTTTTTCTATTGTAATTTTATATTGTTGAATAAATTTAACTATAGAGACTAAGATCAAATAACTAGATTTTCATACAGCATCAAATGATTTTATTCTATTATAATTTTATATTGTTGAATAAATTTAATTATAACGACTAAGATCAAATAACTAGATTTACACAAGTACATAACAATTAAATCTAAGTATGATCAAAATTAGTCACAAATGATACGACTCATATATATCATCTATATCAAATCATTATAAAGACAAAATACTATTCGTTATACAAAATACTACTTTATAAATAATTAATCCATAATATAATTTGACTATTATTAGATGAACTAATAAATCCAAATAATTAGAGTACATAGGTTCAACGGGATTGAACTGTATTAAAATTTATTTTAAAATTATAAATAAAAATTTTATTAAATATTAAAAATACATTTTATCATCAATATTTTATTAAATACCAAGTAAAATACCAAAAGTTTTTTATTTTATAAAAATCTTATATTAAATAATAGGTACCGAACAATTAAAATGATATGAAAATTTAAGTCGTGCCAAATTTAAAAGTGCAACCAGACAATACAATACATGATTTAAAATATAGTTTTTCCTTGAGAGGGAGGCAGATGTTATTCGCTAAATGAACAGTGCCACAACTAGATCCACAAAATTAGAAGTTAAATAAAAAATTAGGAAACGAGGTCAATTATGTCATTTTACAAATTTTACCCCTAACATGGAAACGATATTTGCCATACCCCTCATATTGTAATATTGCTACCACTGCCAACTTAGTTGGTAAATTCGCATTAATTAAATAACGAAAAAAAAGGGGCACCTAAATTATCGTTCACTTGTGCTGGCCGCCACACTCGGAGTCCCCAATCCATGCTCGTCAACTCCGCTCCGTCAATCGGTGAAACACTTTGATTATGTACAAATCTCGAACCTCAATTGATGTTTTTCTTTTGTTCAATAACATAGTTTAGTGATGGATTGTGGGTATTGTTTTGTTGGGTACGATTTGTTTGGTAGTTTTGTGAATTTTCGTTTTGCGTATATGTTTGTGGTAGATCCGGTGGGGTTTGGTGTTTGTGGGAGGAAATGCAGAGGCAGACCAGGTTGATGGAGAGATCGAATAGTATGGCGAGGGAGAAGCGGGGTTTGGAGGGTCACGGGGTGGAGGATGGACCAACCGATCCCAAGAGGCCCAGAGTTCCGGCTTTGGCAAGGTTTTCTGTTTTGCTTATTTATTTTGATAATTTTTTACTTGAGGGTGCTTGAATTGTGAAATATGTGCTTATTATCATTATTGTTATTATTATGATTATGATTATGATTATTATTCTTATTATTGTTTTGATTGTTATTTGAATTGTTTCGGTTAATTAATTAGGTAGTGGTGGAAGTTGTGAACTATGTAGTGTAATTGAATGAGTGACATGTTGATCATACTGGTTTATCCGTTCATATTTTTTTGATAAATTTTTACTTGAGAGTGCTTGAATTGGAAGGTTTAATTTTTGAAGTGTTTTGATTTGATTTTGAGGTCGGATTGAGTTGTTAATGAGGTTGTTTAGAGTGGGTTGGGGTAGAAGTTGTGAACTGTGTTGTGTAACAAATTGAATGGGTTACATGCGAATCCTGGTAGTTTAGTTATTCATTGTGAGCTTTAATTAAGTTTGTTTAGTTGATAGCAAAGCAGGAAATTTTTGAATGCAGCAAAGGAAGAATCATGATTGGGAGTGAATATCATCTTTATTATTGCAGCTCTATCTATGATGGCTTTATTGACATAAGTTTGTACCTTTGGGTTGGCGAATGTTAGATGCCCTGCTTGAAAATTGTATATGTGTGTCATCTTTAATGTTTTCCTTATTGACATAAGTTTGTACCTTTGGGTTGGCAAATGTTAGATGCCCTGCTTGGAAATTGTATATGCGTGTCATCTTTAATGTTTTCCAGCGCATATGAAAATAGAATTAAAATCTATCTTTTGGCCTAGTTTTATGATATTGGAACTCGATTTAATCAGTGTTATTTTTTGAAGTGGTGTAGGTGTCTATCTGATTGGTAGATTGATGTGAGATGTAATTTCTGAACATATTCTGTTTCTTATTTTAACTGAGGGATACTTTTGATACTGCAGCGTTATAGTTGAAGCTCTCAAAGTGGATAGCTTGCAGAAACTTTGTTCATCATTAGAGCCGATTCTACGACGAGTTGTAAGAGAAATTGTGTTTTTCTGTTTTTTTAGAGCATGGTATTTATGGGAACTTATTCTCATCCTAGTCTAAGGCATCATATATAAATATAAGTTGTTTCTGTTTTTGCCAAAGTTAATTGAATAATGAATTTTCAGAGAAGATGATTAATGCTTGCTTGTCCAATCCATGAGGTGGAACATAAGAAGCTGCTGATGCAAGCAAGCAAGGCCACGTGGATGGATTCTTCTCTATCATATGCATATAATAATAATTGAATTTAATTTACTGGTTCTGTGATCTGGTTCAGCGTATTTATCTGCATAAACTCACATGTGCTAATTGATTTAATGATCGTCCTAAATATCGGACCTGGCAAAGTGTAATCATCTTGATTTTTTCTCCCATGAAATCAGGATAAATGTAAATGTTTCTGCTATTGGCAACAGACGTATGATCCTTTTCCAATTACTTGCAGGTTAGTGAAGAAGTTGAACGCGCATTGGCAAAGCTAGGCACTGCTCAGCTTACTGGAAGGTGTGATTCCATTTTTATAATTCTGTTTTTCAGCTGAAACAATGGGTGAAAGTGCTATATGCAAGATGATAGGTTACTGAGACAAATCTTATTTTCCATTTTCTCATCTATCTATAGATTATATCAGTTTTTCATCACTTCGTATGGCCTCTTATCTAATATGTTTTTGCTTCTCACCAAAAAAGTAAGGTGCCCTATACTTCTTCAGAGTAGCATGTATAAGTTGTCTTAGCAAAAGATGGAGCCAACTAAGCGATTTTATCATACTTTTTATTTGAACGATACAACAGAGTATATATTTTAGATTGTCATTGGAATCCTGCTACTCTGTATTCCTTCACGTTCACCTCAACATCCTCATTTCAGCCAGTCCTCAATCCATGGTATGGCTTTCTTCAGTAGACCAACTCATTCTTCTTCATCTTCTTTGTCATCCACCTGTTCCCAAAAGTTGAGGTTGGGGTCCCGACACTCAATCCCTTTCAAAGAAAAGATTGGTTGTAGCACTCCTATAAACCTTTCCCTTCACATTTGATAGGTATGTGTATGAAATGAACTGAAAACTTACCAATTGAAGTTTCAATCACATTTTTTCTTCATTGAACTACAAAATGTTGGAAATCTGACGTGGTTATTCTTTCACTAACGAAATTATCTTTGCCTGTTTCAAATTTATATCTACCACTGTATATAAATGAAATACACGTCCCACTTGCGAGTTATATGGATAACATTTTTTTATTGGCGAGGTTTACAAGCACAAAAGCTGATTATGTGAATGAATTCAGGGCATCTCCACAAAGGTTGGAAGGACCAGATGGGAGGAACTTGCGGCTGCATTTTCGCTCCCGCTTATCACTTCCTCTCTTTACAGGGGGAAAAGTTGAAGGTGAACAGGGAGCTGCAATTCACGTTGTCCTGCTTGATGCAAACACTGGCGGTGTTGTCACCACAGGACCGGAGTCATCTGCAAAACTAGATGTCATTGTCCTTGAGGGTGACTTCAACAACGAAGATGATGATGATTGGAGTGCTGAAGATTTTGAAAGTCATACTGTAAAAGAACGTGAAGGAAAAAGACCGCTTTTAACTGGTGAATTGCAGTTGACCTTGAAAGAAGGTGTTGGGACATTAGGAGATCTCACATTTACTGATAACTCAAGTTGGATACGGAGTAGGAAATTTAGGCTTGGGTTAAAAGTTTCATCAGGATATTGTGAGGGTGTACGGATTCGTGAGGCCAAAACTGATGCTTTTAATGTTAAAGATCACAGAGGCGAATGTATGTTCTTCATTTGCTAGCTGTCAACTGTTTGCTGTTTATTTCTGTACGAAGACTAGCTCTTTTTTTTTTCCCCTGACACGGGAGCCATTTGCAGTATACAAGAAACACTACCCTCCTGCACTGAATGATGAAGTGTGGAGATTGGAGAAAATAGGAAAAGATGGCTCTTTCCATAAAAGGTTGAATAAGGCCGGCATCTTCACTGTTGAAGAATTCCTCCAACTTGTTGTCAGGGATACGCAAAGACTTAGAAATGTGAGACACATAACATTCATTCGTCAAAGATTTTATGTTGTCAATTGTGTTATTTTCCCTTTATTGCTTTTGTATCTATGTATTTTCAGGTCCTTGGGAGCGGAATGTCAAACAAGATGTGGGAGAGCCTCGTGGAGCATGCAAAGACTTGTGTCTTAGGTGGGAAGCTCTATGTTTACTATCAGGATGATGCAACCAATGTTGGAGTTGTTTTTAACAATATCTATGAACTGAGAGGCTTAATAGCTGGTGATGAGTTCTATTCTGCAGAAACGCTAGATGAAAGTCAGAAGGTTATATCCTGTATCTCCCTGTTTGACTAAGCTACTCTTTCCTTTTGAAACTATTTTTTTTTTTCTAAAAAGATGAAAATGTAAATATGGTAAATTACGTCATTGTTTTTACTTAATTGTAGGTTTATGTTGATTCACTGGTGAAGAAAGCATATGATAATTGGATGCATGTTGTTGAATATGATGGAAGAGCACTTGCTAATGCAAAATCAAGTAGAAAAAGTTCATTGAGGAATGAAGATGCAGCAGTTTTGGTGGATTACCCACCTTCCCTAGGTCAGCTGGTTTCACTTCCTCCCATCCCGAATCCCCTGGATCAACCTCCTGGTGATCCCGCACCTAAAGGTAGAGGTAAGTAGTGTTTGTACTTTATTTGTTGTTTGGTTTTACTGGGAAAGTGATGGATTTCTGTGAATTGAATCTGATAACTGAACTAAAGGCTTCAACAACGAATCCAATTCATTCTCTTAACTTTAACTTGAACAAGCAAAGTTGCAAACAAAAGAAGAAGCAGAGAAGAGAAAAGGGAGCCAAGGGAAGAGGTGACGCAGGGTTAAACTAAACTTTATCCATTCATCCATAATCCTTAAAAAAAATGCACGATGACCCTTCTATATGACTTAACCCTGATTAAAGTAATCAGTAATGACTAGTATACCCCTATTAATGACATCTACTAATTAAACAAAATAAACTGGACTAAAATACCTCTGTTAATAAAACATAAATAGGGATTAAAAATAAACTAACTAAAAGATTATCTTATGCAACTTTAATCTTAATATTCCTAGAAAACTAGTAAAATTAAGATATTGTCCTTCATCAGAAAGGTGCACCTTGAATGTTTTTCGAAAATTTTTTGAAAGTACCTTTCTGGTTTCTTTTTTATTTCAGATGTGATAACAATTTTTAATTGTTCAATTCCAGGTCACTTATCTGCAGAGTATGTAGAAAATGGATCAGTCAGATATCAAACAAGTGCTCAGCTGCAATTTGAAATATCACCATTTACTCAGAACCAATTGGTTGCACCTTCCCCTGTAAACCAGATGAGTAGAAACAATGCTACTGGCTTAGCTCTTGGTCTACCACAAGGATCCAACCTTGGTTACCAGTCCATTGCTGGTTCCTCTGGACAGACCTCGACCAACTTCAACACTTATGATGAATGGGGCCATCAGCGTGAGGGTAGAGGCATTGATGAATACATATCTGAGGAGGAAATTCGTATGAGAAGTCATGAGATGCTCGAAAATGAAGACATGCAAAGCTTGCTTCGTATCATCAGCATGGGAGGCACTGCTGTTAATGTTTCTGACGATGGCTATGCATATTCTTCATTCATGCCAACACCAGCTCCCAGCTGCAACTTTGGGGAAGAGCGGAATCGTTCATCCGGCAAAGCAGTTGTTGGATGGCTTAAACTTAAAGCTGCTCTCAGGTGGGGCATATTTATCCGCAAGCGGGCAGCTGAAAGGAGAGCAAAACTTGTGGAGCTGGATGATTAACAAATGCGCAATGTGATGCACATTCCTTACCTTGCATTTCAATTTTTCTTGGCATCAACCCATGCTCGGCGAAATGCCGTTGGCCAAGTTCTAAGCGCAAGTTTTTGTTACATTGAATTGCCTTTGGCTTATTCCTGAAGCATCTGCAAAATCTTTTCAAGCGAATATGCAAAATTTTACAAAGGTTACTCTTCTGAGGTAACCTAATTACTGCCTGGCGATAGGATGCATGTAAAAATCCCCCTTGCTGCCTGTATAGTTGGTCCATCATCTGTTAACTTAGATGGTAACAATTCTGTGGACATCGCGTTCTAGTTGCTAGCCATATTCTGAGAGTTGGGTATTGTTTTAGTTATGTACCCGACAGTTTCCTTTACTGCCATGCGAGTTTATTTCCTAACGTTGCGTTGTTATGTTTTCTGATTGAAACATAAACAGTGGATCGACATGGAATTGATATGTTTATATCGTAGAATTTTATATCAACGTTGGCCTGTGTATGTAAGCCATAAATTATGATTGAAGGAGATAGAAACAGGGGATGGGAAAGTTAATGAGAACAGGTGGTACTTTAAACACTGAAAGGGAGTAAATCTCACAAATAGCTTTCAATCAATCAAAAGCTACAATCAATTGCACAAAAGTTATTAATCCATCCAAATTCAAAACATGTATCTAGAAGTAAAAAGGAGTGGTCTATTTATCTTCAATATAGGGAAAATAAAAAGTTGCCCTTCTCGGAGATTTAAATGATAAAAATGCAACAAAGTAAGAAATAATTAAATTATTATAATTTATCTCTTTATGTAGTTAGAGTCTTTTTTTAAGTTTGAGAGCATGTCTCTAAGATATCTAATTATTATAGTTTATAATTTATTTAATAAGAGTTATCTATAAAATTAGAATTTATCTTCAATATTGCGGAGCATGGCACGGTGTTGTGCCTAGTTTATCTAGCCAGGGATCTTTCTCGATCAAGATTGCTTAATATTAGTTCAATCTGTAGAAGAGTATCAACAAAATTAACATCTAATTATCCATATTGATCACATGTTTCTACGACCAAGTTCCTTGTTGTCTAACCTTCTTTCTACTCATAACAGCTAACTAGTTATTTTTGCTAATAGAAGACTATAAGCTTGAGTTCAAACTAATATTTTACTTTTCTTTGAATGTTTTGAGTATCGTACATTAGTAAATTGTGTTTTGGAACCTCGCTAAATTAATCACGGCTTCACTAACTCTTCATAAAACAGTACTCTTTGGTAAGCTCAGTGGCTGCATAGCCGGCCATTTTATTGGGCCACTAAACAACGAAAGTTGGGCTGTAGCTTGGGATTGGCACAACTTGGTAACTGGATGATAGAATGGATTGCTTCGCTTTTTGTGTAGTGTTAAATTAAAATTTTAATTATGAAATTAATTAAGGGGGCCTATTGACACGGAGAATTCAGAAAAGAAAAGCAGAAAAGGAAGTATCCACGGCTTACATTGTCGGTCATGTTATTTTTAAAATAATTTTGAAACTCAATATTTTCTATTATATTTTGTGATCAAGCCCCGCCTCCTTATGCTGCCATGAAATACTCCCGGCAATAACTTATTTGCCCTCAAGGTTTACGGCTGAGTAAAATTATTTTTATAAATTGGAATAAATTATAAATCTTCAACTAATCATTTTTTAAAAGATAACTTAGATCCATTAGTTTACACTCTTGGTCGGGTTGTTGCAGATAGTAATAATTGGTTATATATTAGATGATGGATTAGATTAAAGATGTTAGTTAGGCTCTTAGACATGGCCAGAAAAAGACCTGAGTTAAGGCTAGCAACAAGCCAAGTATACTTGAAATTCTCTAAGGTGGATGAATTATAAGATCCTTTAATTTAATTCACATCTAATATTTACTGGAATAAAATCTTATTTATAAGTAAAAATAAATTATATATCTTTAATTTAAATTAATTTTTTTGGAGAAATAACTTAAGCATATTAAGTTATAAATAATCTTAGAACAATTTTATTACGTGTTAGATGGTGAGTTAGTCATAGCCGTACTTAGACTAGGGCTAGTGAGAGACAAGTATAGGAATTTCAAATACCAAATTTTCTACGGTATGTGAATTGTGAGATACTTCAAATTAGTCCTACAATTAATATTTATTGAGGTGAGATCCTATTTATCAGTGATGATAAACTATAAATCCTTATTAATTTTAAATAAATAATTTAGACTCATTAATTTGTACTTAGGCCAATCATTATGGGGGATCCTTCCGCCGATCTCTACTGTCTCTGATCTCCAGACCACTTTCGGTAAATTACTTTCACCAAGGCCAACTGATCTAGGCACTAACAGTTGGTGCCGCTACCGCACTTATCATCACCGGAGCGTCCTGACTCGCCACCGTTGCACCCATGCTATGCGGGTCAATAGGGTGAGACTAGTTGATCGTGCCCACGCTATCTACCCGAGCTCGAGACTATATTCATGCTATCCCGCGACCTGACCGAGTTCAAAGTCTAACCAATTGACTAGACACTCAACCCAACCTGGTACAAATTATTATTTTGGCCCAAACCGACCCAAAGCTGGTCCGATTTGACCCTCTTCATTCTGGGAGCGATTCAACAACCTTCTTGTGCTCTATTTCGCCCGAAATTTGGTATCCCACAATTTTTTGACATTTTGAATGCATTAAGAAGGGGAGTTGTGTATTAGGGGCACTGACTCATTATGAATTAACTTGTGGATTCACATTGGACCACGTGGAAGCTCATTAAATATCTTCTTAGGCATTACTTTTCGCTTTTGTTGATAGTAAAAAACAAAGCACCTTCGGTCAACCCTATTTTGACTCACCCCTGGCATACACAAGTCTCAGCCTTCATCGCCTGAAGACACAAATTTGTACACAAACAATAATTAACTACAAATTATCAATTTTTTAAGATTTTTTTATTTGGATAAAATTATAATCTAAGTTTTTCCTAATAATAAAAAATAAATATAAATTCTAAATTTTGTATGCATTTTCTTGTACAAAATTATGACAAGCATTTTGGCCTTTCACACAAACTCGAAGAATGGGAGGTTGCCGCCTTATCGAGGGCTTATGCAGTGAAGTATCAAAGTTTGAGGTCACACCAAAGCGCTCTTATTAGTAAATCGTATAGCAATTAAAATATTTACTAAGTACAAAAATGATGTATAGAGAAATTGACACAGGTTAAACTTTCATTTCTAAATGTTTCGAGATACAAAGTTTACAAAAAAACAGTCGTTTTCCAAAACTCCTTCCTTCACTCAATGAAATTGAAATTGAAGGGCTTTATGCTTCCAAGCTATCATTTGACACTAGATATAATTTAAAAAGTGTGGTTATTTAAAGGAGCACTTCTTACATGTAATACACGTTATGTATATATAAATACTATTTTTAGTAAAATAATTTAAGTAAAGAAAGTCCAAAAAAGATATTTAATCAAATTGGGTCAGCTGAATAAGTGATTTAACTCAACAAGGTCATTCCTCAACTGAGCGACAAGTTGCCAAGTCAAGCAAATCTACGACTCACTAGGCTAGGCTAACCTTTAACTCAAACAAGTTTACAAGTTGGTTGAACCAAGTTGGGTGAGTTTGCAACTCAACTAGCATGGGCTAGCCCTTTGGTTCAAGCAAGCCTAAAACAAAAATTATACCCATGGTTCAATGGACATACTTTACTTAAATTTTTTTCCAAAGTCTACTATCCTGACTTCTTGAAGTTCCTCTAGAAAAATAGAAACAGGTGGCTCTATTTATAGAGGAGTATGGATAATTGCCCGAAGTACTCATGAATATTTGTTAATACTTGGCATCATTAGGAGTAAATCCGACTTTTAGAAGATTTTCTCTTATCCCAAAAATTTTATTTTGACTTTATTTGAAATTTATCAAAAAAACTCAAATAAATCTTGTTTGATATGTATAATCGTAGATATGTAAATAGTGGACTTATCCAAGATTTGATTCTCACCGATCATCCACATTTCCAATTTTTCCAATTTAGGGCTTGGCCATTATTAGTTATTTGTGCAAAACTTTGCGGTTTTCAAAATAACTATCATGGTCATTTCTTTATAAATGAAAAATTTAAGATCTATTCAGTGCAATGATTTTAATTTTTCTTGACACTATTTTTATATTCGTGCAGTATTATTAAGTAATCAATTTTAAATTCAAGTAATATGATTATAAATATAAACAAAAAATTTACTAATTTTTTAAGAATTCCTAATTTGAGTAGAACTATACTCCTAAGTTTTTCTAATAGTAATTGATAATAATAGAAAAATTATATTATGTACGTAGTAAAGAGCACAAAGTTGGACAAAAATCAACCACAACACAAAAAAACTGAAACACAACAAGAACAATAAAAAAAAAAACACCGTCACATTAATGTAAAAGGGTGGATAATTGACCCTCCTACATGCTGTTGGCCAAAAGTAAAATTTTCCTTCCATTGTTTCCTATACGAATTTATAGAAATGTAGAAGATAGTTTTTTCCATAGCAAAACCTGTAACTGTAGGAGATACATGTCAATATTAATTTGAGACGAGGCACTAGCTGTGAACAGGATTTGTCTTACTGTTACAGATTGCAGGATATTAAGATTAAATATTAAAGAATTTTTTAACTTTGTTCTCAAAAGTCAACTTTTAGATGATATGGAAATTCGATATGATCTCAAAGTAAAAGGCACGAGTTCTTGAATCCCACAAAAATGCAAAAATGTCCGGGGCAGCGTTTTCCCTTGTTTAACCACGTTAGTATGGGGGAAAAACATGCACGGGGGAGTGTAATTAAGAATAAATATTACAACATATTAATTCTTTTTTTTTTTTGCACACTCCAATTGGTTTTCGTTTATCCTCCTGTTCTAATCACATTTTTAGGCCATCATATGACGTACATAAATGGCTTTTAATTATATATAAATCTCAACATGACGAGGGGATGAAAACATACCAAGATGAAGAACTTATTTAGTGAAACAACGTCACCCTTCAAAGCCTAAGAGACAAATCAATTTGCCCAACATCCGATTTGAGGCTAATTGCGGACGAATTCCATCTCATCACTTCGCTATGACCATACCCCTCCTCCCTTTGCTTGCCTTGAATGAAGCGCTGGTCATGGCCATGGCTATCTTCACCGAACTGATCTCCGGCGAACGTCGACTCCGCTGTGATACCATGGGCAGGCTTTGGCGAGGTCTGCTCCTTGCCCTTCTTGGCAAGGCTCCTCTCTAGCTTGTGCGCATTCTGGTGACCACCCAGAGCTTGAGAACTATAGAACTTTCTTTTACAATAGTTGCAAGAGAACACCCTAGGCTCCGCCGTGGGAGACGGCAACAGACCCAGATCAAGGTTCAGATCATTGCTCAAGAAGCAAAGGCCTGAACTGTGTTCAATCTCCATTTTGTTGACTTCAATTTGGTGGAACATACAAGCACGTATGGGGTTTCAATGTGTTGGAAGGGAAGGCTTATGCTAGCCGCATATATATCATGTTGCACTTGAGAAGAGATAATTGAAGAGATGGGTGGAGAGATTGGGACAAAGAACCTAGAAAAATCTGTAGGGAATCCAAGGGTTGTCGCCTACATTTATATCAAGGGAGTTGGGGGGAAGATGTCCATACGAACTTATAAGAACAGTAAATAAATTTCTTATAGTGTACCTTTGGTAATTCATTGTCACCGCATCTGTCTAATCACCACCTAAACCTTGTTCAATTGTTTGGCTTCATCTCTCTCATATATTTCTTTCAAGATGTTGAGAGCTTGTCCATTCAATTACCGTAAATATAGAGAATGGAAGGCTATGAAGATAAGCAAACCTCAGATGACATTACGGGGTGGACTTGTATTTCTATTTTCTCTAAGTAAGTGAAGGAACTTGGTGTATGGACTCAAATTAGAACTGAATTTTAAGGACTTTTGTGTTTAAATTTTTACGAGTGTAGGATATATATATATATATATATATATATATATATATATATATATA
>JAVDBV010052283.1:0-10561 GCA_032619315.1 Piper longum
TATATATATATATATATATATATATAGGTTGTGATATATATTATTGTTGAATAGGATAGTCCCTTATTGAATTTTTAGGAAAAATAATTTCCGTTTTAATTTAGGATTTTCTCAAATTTTATCATAATTTAATTGGTTTTGAGTGTGATTAATTGTCATGACGTTCATGTAGGTTGTGCATCTCAATTCATGTATTGGTTACACATTGTGGTCTTTTTCTATCTTAAGATGCCTTAAAGTTCCTTCCGCTTAGCTGTGGATTGACCACTTAATCAAAGTAAAGGTTAGTCCCATCTATCATCCCAATTTTAATTCGGTTTGAAAGTGAACTGAATTTGAGATGTTACAATTTAACACATAACCGAGTTGTTTTAATATTATCTTAACCACTCAATTTGAAGTGTAAATTAATGAGCTTGGGTCATCTTTTTAAAAAGTGGTTAGCCGAAATTAAAATTTTATAGTTTATTTTCATTAATAAATCGGATTTTACCCATATAATATAGAACTAAGTTAAAGGATCATACTTTTATGGTGAACAATTTTTGGCATTATGACCAGGGTATAATTCTCGTGACAATTGTAACGTAAGCTTTTTGCTCTTTTTTCTAGTAAGTCTAAAAAACCCATTTTCTTGACCGATTGAATCTTCATGCTCTGGTTTTCGTCTTCACTGCAGTTGCATTGCATCTGCCATCCCTTTTCTCTGGAATACGAGTATGGAAATTGTTTTTTCTCATATTGTGTAGACCTGCTTTGATTTGCAGCATGTCTTTCACATTTCTTAGCCAACCCAACCGCTGCTGTGAGAGTCATGGGCTCCTGTACCTCCACTTCAACTCTGATATGTTCTTTTAATCCACTCACAAAACAAGAAATCAATTGGTCCTTTTACAATCCACTTGTTTTGCTCAACTAAACCTCAAATTTTGTCAAATATTCTTGAACCGTTCCACGCTGTTTCAAGTTTGTTAGTTCTCCAGAGTAATTACTATA
The DNA here is from genome assembly GCA_032619315.1 of Piper longum. Lineage (NCBI taxonomy): Eukaryota > Viridiplantae > Streptophyta > Magnoliopsida > Piperales > Piperaceae > Piper > Piper longum. Next base: position 997 of record JAVDBV010052283.1, read on the forward strand.
ATCCAAGAGAGCAAAATCTAGAAATCAATGCTTGTGTAAATTGTATCCGACTCATATCACCTACTTCTTCACAAAAAATTTTGTACCAAATGCGTGCATGCCCTTTCAAATTTTAAGATAAGGTCACTCACCATCAACAAGAATTCGCATGAAACATGAAAATTTGTTCTATTTGCCTTAACCAATCTCCCGATTCTCTTTTCCCGAATATTTAGGAAAATTGAACGAGATTTTCTTGTGAAACTTCATAGCAGTTGAATCAGATAAATCTCTTTTCTGTACAGGAGTTGTAGATTTGTTTACCTAGGATGATGATTCTGGTCGATCCACCAACAAAGTAGTCATTCGAGCTTCCATAGAAGCCACCATCTCCTGCGATTGCTTCGTGCAAGATCTGCTTCCAAGTTCTCCAACCTCGAACTCTCCGATCGCTGCTCTGATACCATGTTGTTACCCGGATCTTCGATCGAGGTCTCGGTTGGTTCTTGAAGACGCGATTTTCCCTTCACCAAATTCGAACGAACACACCACAAATCCCCTGTTCTACCGAAGAACATGGAAGAACAAGCGTAAAATGCTGAAAATAGCAAAACATGAAACTAGACTTTTATTTTCCAGAATGTCAATTCAAAACACATTGCTAACTCCATTTGTAATTTGTTTGTACATGCTTTACTAAAATACGCCTACCATTATTCACTATTCCAGTAACTCTATTCCCTAGCTCCTCTCTCAACCAGTCCTTTACTTGCCATCACATTTTGCTTCCCCAACTTACAAATCACCGTAACAATTTAGACATCTCTGTTGGCCAAATCCTTCACTGCATCAACGAGTTCAAGTACCAATGGCGCTGCCACAAGCTCACCCTCGACCTGGCCACTGATTAGCTGCAGAAGCTCAAGAAGAAGGGCGGCGCCGGTAGTGGGGTGGAGGAGGAGCCCGAAATTTGCTGGTAGGTTCCACCGCAAGGCTACCTGAGCAAGTTCAAGACTTACTGAGCCCTCTATTCTGAGTTCATGCTCGCCTGCTAGCATTCTTGATGGCCTGTTCTATTTTGTTGCTCTGAAGGTAAGTGGATGTATAAGAAGAGTTTGTACTTCTACTGTTTTGATTGTTGACGAAGAAAAAGATTTGTTGTGTGATATTCTAAGTTTTTCTACATCTTTGAAATTGTAGAGCATGCAGTTTCAAAATCTTTTATTCTGATTTTCAATATTTTTTTATTATTTTATTACAAATAATTACATCACAATTTATAGTATATATATAAAAATGTTAATTTTACTGAACAGTATTCCCAAGTTTGTGATGAAGGCTAAAAAAATTTGTAAGTTAATGATCTTATCAAAATTTTTTTGTGAAAACAAATGGGGTGTTAGCCAAATTGCAAGCATTAGAGGAACTCGGTGAGGTGACGACATCTCCCTTCTCACCATGTCTTTCAAGCATCTTGCTATGACAAGACCGTAATATTATTTGCTACTAATTATTCAAAATTGATGACAATATTGCTACAATTATTATTATTTTCAAATAATATAATCGTAATATACTAATCCAAATTATAACCAACGAAGTAGTTAATCTTAGTTGAGATGTCGCATTATGTGCCGTTTATGAGACTCAACGTCAGAGATAAACTCTCCTTAGATTAAGAGATAGGTTATAATAATTTAATTTAGTAATTTTTATTTTTTATTGTATTTTAATTAATTGTACGTTCTATTTTTAAACCGAAGTTGATTTTTAACAACTCTATTATCAAAAGAAGCTGACACGACCTTCATCGCTACTTGGACTCATTCCTCTTATCCATCTTTTAGCCAGCCCTTTTCCAAGTTGACGTTGGCCTGCCGATGGCCCTGCCGAATCTCACACCTCTGTATATGACTCGACTCATTTCCAAATTTTCATAGGATGTCCCTCACGCCGATTTACTCACCTCAGGGAAGGCTGGCTTTCGTGACTGGAGCGTTGATTTCGCCGGTGGTGATGGTTCACTTCGCAGGTGGACTGCGGCACCTTGAGAGTATTTTGCCTTCCCACGACCGTTTTCTTGCCCATCGTTGATAACAGCATTTCGCGATTTATTTTCCCGATTTGAAAGAAAGATAAAAGGGCGTCTTAACTTCATGGGGGGGGTTTTCCCGCCTCATATTTACTCAAATCAAGCTACCAACATTTTCTAGTGGGATAATTTTTTCAGCAGTTGTAGTGTGAACATATTTCCAGCTCCGAATTGTAACCCGTGGCAGAACCGACCAAGAGTCCATATTGTGGTGAAAACAGATTTATAGCGTCCAGAGCCAGTGAAAAACCCCTATCTGTCAAAAACCCTTCATACGGTGGAACTTTCTTAGAGGGCAAATACCTAGAGTGCCAAGCACTGCCGCACTTCAACTACGGCCGTTGCCCTTTTATGTCTTGCTGTAATGGCTGAGAAAGCAATTATGATTAAACAATTTATAACACAAATTCATAAATGACAGTACAGAGAGGAATTATAAATAAAATAAAAATAAAATTATTCAAGTTTTGTTCAAAAAACTAATACAGAACTGGTTCAAAATTTTTGGACCCCATCATTGACAAAGTTCCTCGTGCAAATACGTTGCATCTCAATTAACAGCTAAACCCTAAGCTTCAACTCCTTAAATCTAGTAGGCCTTATAAGAATTAATGAAGCTCTCAATTCTACAAATAATACATGTAACAAAATTAGCTAACTTGTTGCCCATAATATGGATAAGCTCCATAAGCTGCCGTTGCCACATACATGTTTGGTTCACGATGTTGCATGTAGCCGTAACCTTCATACATATGGCCTCCATAGTTTGCTCCATTCCTCTGATTTCCAAATTCCCCGCCCCTTGCCTGAATCAAGAAACGAACATAGAAACAATTACAACACAAGAGCAATGTTTACGAAACACAACCACTACAAGGTCCGACTCTGGAATCTTATAGTTTACAAAATTTCCATACTCAAGTATAATGGAGATCAAGGGTTGATCACCTAATTACTCTGTAATAAAGATGATGCTACATTTATTTTTCATCAAACTTTGAAACTTACTGGGAGATACAATAGCAATTACACACTTTGACAATTAAGCTTTGACCTATAGATATGCAATTCAAAATGACACTAGAAATAAAATCTGTGCTTACAAAAGAATGTTTGCTCATTCTCTGGTGTTAAAGCTTAAGGCCAATCCAACATCAAAATTGAAGCATTTTAATATTTTAATAAACGATAAATAGCAAAAAACCAAAAGCACATTTCTTAGGCGCCTGTTCAACATATTGGCTGCATGCTACAAAATAAGCAATCCACCAGCAATACCAAATCCACACTAGCTAATGGTTCTCTAATAGCACTTTTGATGAGCTCAAAATAGTACATAAATTCCAATCAAACAAGCAGAGTTATCAACTTCACCTGCTTATTTCCTGGATTGCGTCCCCAAGATAAGCGTACAGTTTGCTTTCCTATTACAGAACCATTTAACTTCTGTAATGCCTCTTCTGCATTGTCACTGAAAACCAAAAAACAATAGTGGTTGTCAAATATTAAACATGTGTATCCTGTCAGAACGATGAAGTCAATGCCATGAGTTACAAAGATGAGCGGTATAATTACCGGTTAGCAAACTGAACAAACCCACATCCCTTTCCATTGGGTACTTTAACTGAGACAATCTCACCATACTGAGAAAAGATCTGCTTAAGAGACTCATCACTAGCGCTAGAATCAAGTCTCCCAACAAAAATCTATCAAATACACATAGGAGAGGAAACACTAACTGATGCCATATTACAAAAGAACAAAATCAAATCCAAAATTATTTTGGAGGGCTCACTGTTGTGTTGGTTGGATCATTGTCAGATTGGAAGTAACCATTGGCTGCAGAATTAAGCAAAATAAGCAAAAGTTGTAAAGACACAAACTTTCATGGAAAAAAAGCAGTCCAAGTTGCAGAATAAACAATTTTTAGTTTAATAATTCAATAAAGAAACTACAAACAAGTTTAGACTTGACTTCAAACAAATTTATACTACTAGACAAGGTTAAATATATGACAAAATTTTTAAATATATTTTGTCATATCCAACTTAAGTTGAATATTTAAACACATAACTACAATATGTTTTCCTGTCAATGAACCCCATATATTTTTAATTTCACACTCTTTGGCAAGTAATCATAGAGCACCAGAAGAGCTACCAGGCACAATTTGAATGCTCTCAACTGATAATACAGTCTATGAACAAGACAAGATACCTTGTTGATAACTTGATGCTTTTCTAGGTGTTGCTAGGCCAATCCGCATGGGTCTACTTGAGCAATAGACCCCATTCATTTCTGACACAGCTCGAGACTTCTCATTATCATCTCCAAATCTCACAAACCCATAACCTTTAGAGCGACCAGTATTGGCATCTGTAACAACTTTTGCACCGACAACAGAGGGATATTTAGTAGCAAAAATTTCTTGCAATAAAGAATCAGTGACATCAGAAGCCAAATCTCCCACAAATATGGAGTGGCCAGAACTTCCATCGACCCGTTTTTCTCCCATGCTGAAGAATGCCCAGTTTAAACGGAAGGGCTGATCAGTGGCAGGCATCAGAGATCCATTATAGCTCTGCAAAACCTTTTCAGCTGTACTTTGTGAACTAAACTCGACAAAGCCATACCCCTCTGACTGACCAGTCTGCTTATTGCGTATAACTTTAATAGATACAACCTGCATAACAAGGTTGACTGTTAGATGTAGACACTAACCACTTGTTGCTGCTGGTTTCCAAATAAATACGTATTTTGAAATTAACAGTTGCTGCAAAGACAAAAACAAAATACGGCATTTCTTAAAAAATATGATTCCATACAAACATTGTTCTCTCTTAGTAATGCCCTAACTAATAAGAACAACCACTGTCGAACATCATTCAGGTTCCATATAAACATAATTAAGAAAGTGGTAGCAAGAAAAGCTACAAAACTATTTCCAGGGCATTTGTTATAGGCACGGTTGGAAAATATCTAAATTTCATTTTATTTTCCCTTCCAAAAGTTCAAATTGACAGGCACAGAACATTAGCAATTTGCACAGCTCAAACGGAAGCCACACAATTTTCCAATCAGCTGAAACCTCATGCCAAACCTATTACCATTTTTTTTCGATAAGTTTCCTTGACAACGAAAATACAGTAAGCCAGCTAAGAAAAGATCGTATCTTGTACACCAAAACAAGGTTTTTTATGTCAGACATTGGTATCGTGACGGGCAATGAGGGCGGCGACATATCAGAGGTATGGCGAACATATCAAGAATTTTTCTCATAGTACTTTAACTATTTTCTTCATGACCAAATTAGTAGTAACAAATGATGTAAAATAAAAAGAAGAATTTAAGTTAAAACAAAGATGATACCATAGATTACATGTATTAAATTACATATGGATTATTCAAATAATAAATCATACTATGATATAAACGATAGAATGTGAACTGCAAACAAGATATGTTGATAATTAAGTGAAATATAATGCATAAAAACAAGAGGTGCTAACACATGTTTTAAGATCATCACCATTGTGTCTATTTTATGAAAAATTTGTGTAATTTGCTCAATCAAAAATTATCTTATTGAAATCTTATGTTGAGTATCCTATTTCAGTGAAATGTCATTGCCATATTGCCAACATATATGAAATTAAGATAATATAAATATCATATTGGCATCTAAAAGATAATTAAGCATCCATGTTGGGTATCACAATAAACCATGATTTTAAGATATATAAACCAAGTAAATTAAGCATCCAAACCACTCAATTGTATATAATTCAGATCCCACAGAAGCTCAAACCTTCTCAAATCATAGATCTCCAATGCAACACAACGCTATAGAAATTCCACCAATCCAAGCATCGACGCTAGAGCGATCAAAAAAACCATTTTCCGCAACATCAGATTCAATTTATCTAGAGAGAGAGAGAAAAAAAAGAGAAAGTAAAGACCTCGCCGGTGGGAGAGAAGCAGGAGTGGAGGTAGCTCTCGTCCATCCAGTAGCTGAGATCTCCGACCCAGATCGATGTGTTCTCGTCGGCTGACTTAGCAGCCGGGCTCGCCGGGGGTGGCAGGAACCGGACGTACTGCGGCGGGTAGTGCTGCACGGACGGCTGCGGCGGCGGCATCATCACGAACGCGGGGTACCGCACTGCCATCCACGGCTGCTGCTGCTGATGGTGATAGTTAGCTCCGGACGCAGTCTGCATGGGCATCGCAATTCTCTGGTGGCAGCAGCGGCGGCGGGGAAGGAGGAGGAGGAAGAGAAGAGGGAGAGGAGGGGATGGGGCGACATGCAATATAGAGAAGTGGATTGCTTTCTGACGGACGGATCCAACGGTGGATCTGGAGCGTGGATTTGGTTGGTGGAGGGTTGAATTGTCATTTCACATGTTGAGGTCGGCAGCTCGGTGAGATAATCTACCCCGGCGTCTTCTAAATCAAAGTAGAACGCGGGAGCTTCATAAGTCAAATCAAAATTAAAGCGTATCTTTGAAGGCTTCTTGTCGTTTATTTTCATGTCATATATGGTTATTATTGTATGGGTTCCCTTTTGCAATGCGGTCTTATTATTATTATATAAATTGTAAATAAACGTTCAGTAAAAAAAATCTAGCATGGTTATTTTTTGCCAGGAACAAAATTCTCTTCAAGTTTAGCAGTGTTGTATATATAGTTTGTTTTTTTAATGATTGAAGCAATTATTATTAGTGTTATTTAATTAACTAAAAAGTGCGAGCATGTACGGTCTCACCATTATAATTAATTAACAAACTATATGTTCTTGTTGGATATCTCCCATCCTCATTGGATGAAAAAGTACCCAACATTGTTGGGCGGCAGGTAAGTGGCTCACCAGTTTGGATGTCACAATGCTCGAGGAAGGTATTTTTACAGTCACTTTCACCTTGCATATTTGCCACTCATAAGGAGTGGTGTGTGACAAATAAGGGTGAAGTGCCTCCAGCTCCTCTAACTTTTGGCCACCCCCCTAATCTTAATCCTCTAGTATGATTCCTCCTTCTTCCATTTACTCCCTTATTATTTAGCCTTAGAAGTTCTAAATTGCAAGGTGTGCCAGAATGGATGCCTTCTCTAATTATATTCTATAAAATCAAGCACCTTTAATAAATTTATCTTCCTATTATTTTCAAAGTTTGAGAGAAAAATGAGAATTTGTAGTCTGCTCTCTTCGTAGGAAAACTTTTTTTTCAACCAATTACCATTTTTCTTTTAGCGATTGAAAATGCAATGCACATTCCAAGTGGGGATCTAGTCATTGAATAATGGGTTTACTTGTTGAAATCTTATTCTAATTTTATGTTGTCATCATCATCATATATAGTTTATATTATACTCTTAATTATTGGTTTAATTAAGGATAACTATCATATGTGGTTATTCCTATAACTTCTTAATAAGAGAAGTTAAATAAGGTATTTTTTTGGGATTTTTTATTTGGATATTTTTTCTATCTGTGTTTGCCATCACCTTAGAAGTATAAAAGATCAGAATATCTCAGAAGATTAATTAAAAAAAATTATCATAATAAGAAGTATAATTTGTTTATTGTAAGTATATTTATATTTGATTTACATTTAGTATTAGAGCATTTATTAGTGAAATTTTTTGTCTAAATTTTTTTTTGTGAAATTTATTTCTCCATTTCATATTACTATCCTAATGAATTTGTAATGAAAACTTCTCTTTCTTCAATTGTATGATGAAAATATTAATAATTATTTACGTGAACGGACCCAAGGAAAAATACGATTGTGTTTTTGGCAGTTATGCCTTCTTAAGGACTGTATGATATTTTAATGTCAAATATGGGGCTTCATGTTATATTAATGTCAAATAAGGGGTGAAATACTTTTAATCCAGATAATAAGTCATATTGTTGAAAATTTTTAATAAAGGGTTAAATAAATTTTAATATTTTAAAATAATGACCTTAAATGGGCCGGATTGCTTAGCCATTTGTGCTTTATTTTTATTTAGTGAGTATAGAAATATGTAGTGGTTAATTATTGAATGTCAATTTTAAGCTATATTTTAAAATCCATGTTCTCATTTAATTAATAGGTAATTGTGGGTAATTTTTATGTGAACAATTTAGTTAATAAATAAATAGTCCAACAAAGGAACTATAATGGATAGTTCGATAATTATTTATGTGTTTGTCCATATACATTATGCTTTGTTCATAAATAATCTAATCAATTTTTATGGATAATAGTCTTGTAATGAACATGAGCATTGACCAAACTTAGTTGTCTATAGACCCACTTAATTATATTTGGATAATAAAGTTAGCATGTCAATGAATTATTTAGGATGTTTAATTGATGTCTAAGTTGTCCATATGATATCCAAGGACTATTTGAACCTAATTACGAGATGCTCATTTATTATTGTGCATGAGATTGATTGTTCACATACAAAATTTGGGTTATTTCTATCTTTACATATATCATGCATATGCACATGAAATATTTGATTACGGCATGATAATTTAAATATAATATGTTGATGTTAAGTAGGGTTGCAAATTGAGCTAGCCAGCTCGTGGAGCATTTGGCGTTAGGCTCGGTTTGACCCGACTTGAAACTCGACATTTAAATACTCAAACTCGAACTCGAATCCTACGAGCCGAGCTTGAGCAAGGTCGTGTTCAACTCGACTCGACTCGGTTATAAATTGAACTTGACTCAATAAAATAATCTTATAATATAGTATATATATATATATATATATATATATAAATTTAATTGTAACTAGTTATATTTATTTATCTACAATAGACTAGCAAAGAAGTGTGATAGTTGAGATGGTAGGTATGGGTTATGGGTTCAAATCATGCCAGTTGCATGTTTTTAATTGAGTTACAATTTTAATCGAACCAGTTTCAAGCTCATGAATGAGCTAGGTTTGAGCTCGAAAAAATTAAACAGTTGTTTGGAAAGATTTATCCGGCCACGTGGATATTTTTTAAAATTTTGTATTTATCCGATTAAGTGGATATTTTCTAAAATATGTATATGGTTATTTTCTAAGATCTTCATACTTATCCACTGAAGATTTCAACGCTTCAAAGAAAAAGTCTCGCTGTTTTACAACTGTCGGAGGAAGAATTACCAGAAGAAGAGGTAGACGCTGTTTTACAACTGCCGGAGGAAATCTCTCCTCCAGGGGTTATCCGAATTCTATAAAAAGCCCGGTGGTGTTGAAGCAAAAGGGGGGCTCGTTACATAAAAAAAGTGAAGAAAGAAGCGAAGCAATCAAAAGAAGAAGGAAGGGGAGGAGCCCCTCGCCAGAGATCAATCTCCGGCGACCCCAACCAAGCGAAGAGCCACCACCGGGGAAGGCTGAAGCCACCAAATTGGAAGAAAGAAGCCACCGCTACCACCCGGACGAATTCCTTGTCAACCCACCGAGGTATTTTTTCCTTTTGCAGATAAAAACAGGAACAAAGCAGCCAAGGAC
>JAVDBV010052284.1:0-22772 GCA_032619315.1 Piper longum
CTGAAAATGTAGATCTAGGTGAGGGGAAGCTGCTTGAGTGGTCGGATGAGTCGGTGGCGGCTCGCCGGAGCCAGAAAATGGTTGAAACAGTCGCAGCGGCGGCAGCGGAGAATCGACTTAGAAAACGTCATTGCCGACAGCGACTGCGGTGGCTGTGAGGTACAGACAGATAGCCGGTCGTGAGGTGGTCACGGTCGTGGGTACAGATGGATAGCCGGTCGTGAGGTGGTCACGGTCGTACCAATCCAGTGGCCACGGGCGAGGCGGAGGCTCACTGGTGGCGAGTCGAAGTGGTGGCGGCGTTAAGGTGAAAATCATGTAAAATCGTGGAGAAGGAACTGGAAATCAAACGATGAAGATAAAGCTGAGTGGACGGCTCAGATTTTGCCACATGGCATGATTCGGTCATCAGACAACTCGTGCCCAAGTGGGACCCACCTATGGGTATATGCATTATAGATATGGACAAAAAATTTGGATCGAGACCGTCCAAACTCGAAATTGACTCGAGTCCAAAAAATGACTCTATAGGCGGGAATCGAGGAAATAAGGTTAAATGGGCCTCAAAACCCTAAACTTAATCAGGATGGGTTCACATGGGCACAATCGAGTGATCTGAAATTCCTATGCTACATGTAAATGATATACCTATAAAATCCCAAACGGATACTAAACATTGCAACAGTCTATATGTAGGCCTAAAATCTTAGCTAGCATATACAAACAAATCAGTATACCTTAGTATACACTGATAACTCATGATCTTATTATCTGCATGTCTGACATAATTAGCTGCTATAACATGCTCATACGGCCATCTAGGCCCATACTCATAATCTGAAACTAGTTTGGTTCGATCTCGCTCGAACTAACTCGATACTGAACCGAATAGGGCAAAACTCAAATCGGGTAAAACCCTAACCCGAAAATGGGGTTTTACAAAATGATAGGACTTAGGATATACTGATAGTTCCATGGGACTAGGAAAATGAGAAAATGCCAAGAGAGGTATCAGACTAGTCATTCGGGATGCTATCGAGTCTGCAGCCCGATGGCTCCTCAGTAGATGCCCGTAGGAGTGTTCATGAGAAGTATATAAATATTTTCTTCAAAATGAGAATCAGTTCCCATTTGCTAGTTTTTTATGTAGTTGTATTTTTCAACCATTAACACTCGTTAATGACGTTTTTTTTTTATATATATGTAGGCGAAGATTAAATACTGGATACGCCAGCTTGGACAGAGGAGTAACGACCTACGTTGCACATACACACACATGTTTGCTAGCAGAATGTTTGTTTTGGCTGTTTTGATTGTTTTGTTATGCTATTATGCAAATAAAATTCTTGTGATGAAATTGCCTAATATGAAAGATGATATGATGAAGGTTTTGGTAATTATGAATAGATAGTGATATTATGATCTGAAATATATATTAACATGCATGTCGAATGATAAAAGTGGAAATGAAAATTTGTAGGTAGGCCAAGACCCAATTAGAAGTGAAATGTGAATAGAATGAACAGGTGGGTCGAGACCTAAAACGTCGAGAATATTTTGATGTGGCCAAATTAAATGTTTATATGAAAAATATGTTGCAATGGATGTATATAAATTTATTTATTTATACATGTTGATTTGACAGGGTGGCCCCTAATTGCACTTTTAGGGGAGATTCTGTGAGTTTTATTTCTGAAATTTGTATTTATTTTATCATAATTATTTTAGTATGTAAACTAGTTGTCATGTCATCTTTGTGTAGTAGATTAGGGTTTCGTATATTCATATATACATAGCAATTAATATCTTTCATCTTGAGACGACGAGAATAGATTCACTTGGGTTAGGTTCGGGTTGGCCGACTTAATCGGGAGACATAACAAAGTTTTTGTACCATTTTAATTATAATATAGGTTCGGGTTGGTCGACTTAATCGGGTTGGCCGACTAAATCTAATATAATATAGATTTTTGTGTCATTTTAATTATTATCTACCATATTTAAGTCTAATATAATATAGATTTTTTGTACCATTTTAATTCGTATTCCATTTTATTAAATTTTTTTTTGAAAATCCTCTTTTTTAAAAATCAGATATTTTAATTGGTATTTATAAATAAAATTTCGATGAAAAAATACATATTTATATGTTTAATAATTATATTTTTATGATTTTAAATTAGGCTCAATCTGGTCCCAGCAGCCAGCTAAATATCTCTCTTAATATTACAATAAAAAAAGAGAAAAGAACTGTATACTCCTTAAGCAAAGGTGATTAAAGTGTGCTTTTTGTAAGGATGCCGATGCCCAATTTGCGGTTCCTATCTATCTGAGTTCTATCAACGAAGCCTTCATCATTATTAACATATGATAACAATACCCTTCATTATCTTGGTTATAATTAAAAAAATGTGACAATTTTTTTACAAAATAATAGAGAATTTTAGTTATAAAATAAATATACCAAGACAACGGAGAATTTGTTAGAATTAATAGAAGAAAAATAATTAGCTGAAATGTCTTACAACCAATGGCCCAATATTGGCTGTTAAACTCGATGAACAACTAGAGAAGAATATATAAGATTACCTATTTATTTTTTATATAACAAAACTATCGTGAAGATATTTAACGAATGAGTGATTTGTACAGTCATATTAGTCAGATGAAACCTTTCGGCAATTACCACTCCTAAAGATTGCCATCACACAGGTTATAAGTCACAAATAGAGATAAAGAATGAAAGTGAAAGTCCAAGAGATACTCTTTAAGAGCCTTGATAACTGCACAAATGGAGAAACATAAAAGACTATGTATTTAATACTGGATATCATGAGAGATAGTTCAACATGTTGAAGAGAAAAGGAAAGATGACACTATGGACTCCGAAAAATTTGTCAACAGAAGATGAGAACTTTTGTTGATTTTATCAAAGGTTAGATCATCCGATAGTGGAATCACTAAAATATGTTCGAGAGTAGGATTGCCGCCCACGCAAATCAGTCTTCAATTCAGGTTAGAGGGTTTAATAGAACCAAAGGGGCTCTTGTCACGCAAAGAAATCGTATAAGTTATATAAAAATAAAATGCTACGAACGGGAAATAAACACCCAAGATTTTATGTGATTTTTTACGATTAAACTCGAATCCCTAAGTCAATTCATGATTTGGATTGGCGCATTGTGTACCACCTGCAACCCAGCTCACCTAAAAATATCTAGCACTTGTATATGTCCACCCGGTCTGGTCTAACATTTTCATGGTTTAAACCAACTCGAAGTGGTCTGGTTTAATCCATTAGCACTCTAAAGATAATATGAGGCCTTCCCGACCTCGGATCGAGGAGAAACTTGTTATTCAATTATATTTGAATGCTCTAAATGTGGTGGGGAGTTATTTTAAAGATTTAAAGATAAGAAAGAGACAAATGAGGGTATTGAAGTGAAGTTACCAAGACAAATCAAATTAAAGGTAACAAAATTTTCTATTTTGTGTAAAGTGTAAAGTGTGAAATAAAGAAAAATAATGAATTCGTGAGTACTAATCTCATCGTAGACTAACTCAGGGATTCAAGTTGAACCCTAAAACCGACGTAAAAATCTTAAGTTTTTATTCCTCGTTCGCGGAATTTTATTTTTATTTAACTCACAATTTTGTTGCGTATCAAGGGCATTTTTTTTCTCATCGAACCTTCTAACTCAAAGCTAAGACTAATTCGCGAGGGCGGCAATCCTGAACTATAATATAGATTTTCGTACCATTTTAATTATTGTCTACCATATTTAAGTCTAATATAATATAAATTTTTGTATCATTTTAATTCGTATTCAATTTTATTAAACAATTTTTTAGAAACTGTTTTAAAAAAATCAGATATTTTAATTGGTGTTTGTAAATAAAATACCGACGACAAAATACATATTTAAATGTCTAATGATTATATTTTTATGATTTTAAATTAGGCTCAATCTGGTCCAAACACCCAGTTAAATATCTCTCATAATATCACAAAAAAAAACAACAAAAGAACCATATACTCCTTAAGCAAAGCTGATTAACACCTTATTTACAACAATATGATGTTGCCCACTTCAATTAAAGTTGCGGCCATAAAAACTGTAAGATATATTCTGTTTTAAAGTGTGCTTTTTTGTATGGATGCGGATGCTCAATTTGCGGTTCCAATCTCTCCAAGTTCTATCAACGAAGCCTTCATCATTCTTAACATATGATAACAATACCCTTCATTATCTTGGTTATAATTAACAAAAATGTGACAATTTTTTTACAAGGTTATATAGATTTTTTGTTATAAAATAAATTATACCAAGACAACGGAGAACTTGTGAGAATTAATAGAAGAAAAATCTATATAACCTTGGCACCACCCTCATTTTCACAGGAGCCTACAACATCATCACCGGCATCATCTACGGCGTGCCAATGCCGGTGCAACCGATGAAATCGATAGCAGCCGTGGCGATCTCCAGCGGCGCCGATTTTGGCATACCGGAGATCATGGCCGCCGGAATATGCACCGCCGGAGTGGTCTTTTTGCTGGGTGTCACTGGGCTTATGAGGTTTGTATACAGGCTTATACCATTGCCTGTGGTGAGAGGGGTGCAGTTATCACAAGGTCTTTCGTTTGCTATGACTGCTGTCAAATATGTGAGGCATGCCCAAGATTTCTCCAAGGGGAAGGCCAAGGGAAATAGGCCATGGTTGGGCCTCGATGGGCTTCTTCTAGCCATTATTTGTGCCTCCTTCGTGGTGGTCATCAATGGTGCAGGTGAGGAAACAAGCGAGCATCAAGATAACCAAATTCATCATAGTGATGGCCTTCCCACTGGTGGGCAACCAGGGATTAAGAAAGAGAAGGTCGGGAGAATTTTAATTTCAGTTCCTTCTGCCATGATTCTTTCCTTGTTGGGTGTTGTTTTGGCCTTCATAATGAAGCCTAAGATAGCCCGTGAGATTGAATTTGGCCCCTCCAGCATCTCGCTAGTTAAGATTTCAAGAGAGGCATGGAAGGAGGGTTTTGTGAAGGGTGCAATACCCCAAATTCCCCTGTCGGTTTTGAACTCGGTGATCGCCGTATGCAAGCTGTCGCACGACCTCTTCCCTGGCGAGGGCCGTCCGCCACGTCGGTGTCTGTGACCGTCGGATTGATGAACTTGGTGGGCTGCTGGTTCGGGGCAGTGCCCTGCTGTCACGGGGCCGGAGGGCTCGCCGGGCAGTATAAGTTTGGGGGGAGGAGTGGTGGGAGTGTGGCAATCTTGGGCCTGGGAAAGATGGTGCTAGGCCTTGTTTTGGGCACCTCTTTGGTGAAGGTTTTGACTCAATTCCCAGTGGGGTTGTTGGGGGTGCTGCTGCTGTTTGCTGGGATTGAATTGGCAATGGCTTCAAGGGACATGAACACAAAGGAGGATTCATTTGTGATGCTTCTTTGCACTGGAGTGTCACTTGTGTCATCTGGTGCTGCCATTGGATTTGGGTGTGGAATTGTTTTGCATGTCCTGCTCAAGCTCAGATGCTTATGGTTGAGAAACAGATGAAAGTAAGAGCCAACATTAGCTTGGATTGAACCATATAAATCCTTGAATATAAATCGTTAGTGTAAATGCTATGGATCTCAGTGTTGTCATGTATAATATCTTAAAAGAGTTTGACTCCACACTCTCACGGTGGATGGTGTTTTGCCTTCACCATCTTGTGTGCAGCTTCCACATTCCTATAAGAAATCTACTGCACCTTCGGCTCCATTTGACTAGTAAGAAAGAAATAGAAAATTTGTAAAATTGATATGATAGTTAATGGCAAAAGTATGATGTTCTCCTAAATAGTTATCAATTTGCTGAGCATTTTATGGTAATATACAAGTAAAATTTTTACCCAGAATCCCTCTCGGAAATTTCAGCGCAGTCAAATTTTTTGTTAAAAACACAAGAAAAAAAGAGAAATTCGTTTTTGAAGAGATTTTACGCCTCATATTTACGTCGTAATTAATTCTTTGTATTAAAGCAACCTATTTTGGACCCTATACAAGAATCAATGAGGCTGATGGAAAGGTGCATCTCACAACATTGTAGGGATCCCTTGTACCAATACAAAAATTTAGGAATATTAGTGGTAGTTTTATTTTTATATTTTAATATAATTGCCAATTGCCATGTCATACTTTGATGCACCAATAATGGTAAGTCAAATCCTTTTGCAACTAGATAAAAAAAAAAAAAAAAAAGGTTAGCATAAAAAAAAATATCAAATAGAAGCAAGCCAAAGGGGGTCAATATGATATAGAAAAGAAAGTAGGAAGAAATAGTGGTGATCAGGTGGTGGTTACTAACTACTAACCAAAAGGTCTGCCACACCCCCACAATAATATTATATACTCAATGCTTTTTTTATAGGTGTCCCCTTCCTAGTACTCCTCTACCCTTTTGTAGGTTTGTGTGACATATTTTAGTTCCAAAAATTTTGTTTTGCCACCTTCCATTCATGCTCTCAAAGATTCTTTTTTTTTTCTTTCAACACAAAAATATATCAATTATTTATTACTTTATTTTAAAAAAATATTATCTACCTTTCATATAAAAACTGTCAATACTGATTGATACTCTTTCTTACTTTTTTATCCAGTTAAAATCTTGTTTAATAATGTCAGTAGCTTCGGTAATTATTGTTATTATTGTTGTATTTTAAGCAATATAGAGAATTTTGAAACTGTTTTTATGGATTTTGCAACAATTTCAAAAAATTAATTTGCACCCCTTTGGTGGGAATACCAAAATCTTCTTTGGTTAGAAAATGTTTTGATTCTTCTTTGCCGGCAACCAACAACACTAGTCAGTGATGAAAAAGAGGTGGATAAATATTTTTTGTCCTTTTTTAATAAAATAAAAAAGTAAAATTTATGATATTAAAGGAAAAAAAGAGAGTTGGTCTTTAGTAATAAGGGTCACCACTCACCCAGATCAGAGTTACATTTTTTTTATCATCTTTCTTTTTATTTTTTTTAATGGATTTTTTTAAAAAAATGAATAAACGATAAAGATGAAGGATATGATCAACTTTAATTTTTCTTAAAAAAAATTTAAAAAGTGAATTGGACATGAGGGGACTTCCAATAAACCTTTAGGAAACAAAAAAGATAAAGAAACAGAAAATATGGATATCCAAGCTTTTTTCACAAAACTGAGTAGAAACTAATCCTCAAAAGGTCTTCATTTTTTCCTTTCCAAAAAAACTATATATCTTCATTCTTTGCTTGTGTTCCCTCCTCATCTACATTCACAAGAACTTTTCCACAAGAGAACTTCCAACTGATGAACTGAATCTGTAATTTCAATTACATGGTGCCTGGATACTCATGAACAGAACCTCAGATTTCAAGCCTCTCTTTACTTCTACACCTGTAAAGGGTAGGACAGAGTATAGTGTATGTCAGAGGGATTATGCTGTTTCCACCTAAAAAACCCAGAGGTTGGTAAGATGGAATTATGCTTGGAATAGTTAAACAAGAACCCAGTTGGCAAAATTCAATCTTGGGTAAAAAAATCACAAAACAAAATTTGATTTGTTCATAACTTTATATCAGCTCAACCACTTGTCTGGGCGCCATTCACCTCCAATTCAATGGCCAATAAGGCTCTTGATCAAAAAAAATAAAAAAAGCACTTAATCATAGGGGCATTACAACATGGCTTCTCGTTTTTAATCATGCTTTCTTAGAGTAAGACCACAGTCTAAATATTAATATTTAGCTAACTTTAAATAATGGGTTCCGCATCATCTAATCAAAAGTGTAGAAAACAAAAGTTTGCATTCAATTATCTTGTGTGGAAAGGAGCACAGCATCAAATCTCTTTTACAAATTGCAAGGTTCCAACCATTGACTTCATAACAAGTTTGTCTAAGCACATGGTTGCCCAGATTGAGGTCTGGTTAAAAAAGAAAAAAAAAATGGACACCCTCACTTGTCAAAGAACTGACAAATTCCTTTCTTGAAATTTATTATGAGATTTCAGGATAATAGAAGTTAGGGGTGCAATTTGCTATGCTCATTCTAATTTTCAGAATTCTGACCTTACCATTCTCTTAGCATTCAACAAAAAAAACAAGGTGGAAGATTTTGTATCATTTCTTTTTCCTTCTTCATCTTCATCTCGCTCCCGTTAAAATCGACCCGAATTTTATAAGAAGAAAGTACAGACACGCAAGTGGCAGGTTGTTCAATCCTTGCTTGAAACAGCATTCAATGGAAAACAA
The DNA here is from genome assembly GCA_032619315.1 of Piper longum. Lineage (NCBI taxonomy): Eukaryota > Viridiplantae > Streptophyta > Magnoliopsida > Piperales > Piperaceae > Piper > Piper longum. Next base: position 8,269 of record JAVDBV010052284.1, read on the forward strand.
TGGAGTCCATCCATCGCACAAAACTCTAGTAATTAGAACTAAGGTTATAAGTGGTACCATGTCTCACAAGTCTTCAACTGTTTCACATGGACTGGAAAATGACCCAACAACAAGCTTTTCATTCATTCATAGTTGACAGCTCCCCCCTTGTTTGTATGGTTTGTGAAATGGGAAGAACATGGCATTCAATCCTTTCATGGCGTGATCTGCGACCATGGTGAAGCACTAAAACAGCCATCTCAAGAACAAGTCTTTTTTTTTTTTTTTGGGGGGGGGGGTGTGGGGGGGTTTGCCTCCTACTTTCCCTATCAATGCCCAAACAGGTGGAACCAAACTTGAGAGGCATGAATCTCTCTTCCAAAAACCTAAATTCCACTTAAAAGATGCATCACAAAGGGGTTGCAGATGAAATGGTGCATACAAGGCACCAACACAGAACCCAGATGATGAAAGGATCAAATATCAGGTCAAGAGCAACAGAGAAAGAAAAAGAAACAAGATATGAGCTTGAATGTGTTATTAAGAATACACCAAAAGTACTTATCCATCATCATATCCCAAACAAACTATACAAATGACACTTTTCCTCTTCAATCTCTCTACCCAATTTATTCACAGCTCAAATTTTTTTCCCCATGAAACAATTTCCCAACTTCCTCCTCCCACTGAATTTCAATGGAAAACAATACCAGAGTCTGGTCTGGGGAAGGAGGAGGAGGAGGTGCAATTGAATGAACACTTTCATGTTCTTGGTTGCTCTGTACTTGCTCTAATGAAAGATGAGAAGGGTAGAAGAGGGTGAAAGAAAGAAAAAATGGGAAGAGATTGAAAAGTTTGCTCAAGAACCAAAAGAATCATCAATAGTAGTAGGGTGGTGGTGGAGGAGATGCGTACGAAACACCTTTCACCGGCGGCAACGGCCCTTCGTACACCGGGGCCGGTGGCGGCGATGGAGGCGGCGGCGAGTTGTAGATGTACGGCGGCGGCGGCGATGGTGGCGGCGGTGGAATGTAGTGATATGGCGGCGAGGGCGGGGGAGGAGATGGCGGAGGCGGCGACTCACAAGGGATTGGAGGAGATGGCGGGGGCGGGGACTCGTAGTGAATTGGAGGGGACGGCGGCGGCGGAGGGGACTCGTAGTGAATTGGCGGGGACGGCGGTGGTGGTGGCGGAGATTGGTAAATGTATGGTGGTGATGGTGGAGGTGGCGATGGTGGAGGCGGCGATGGTGGAGGCGGCGAGGTGTAGATGTAAGGGGGAGACGGTGGCGGCGGCGAAGGAGGAGGAGGAGGGGGTGAGTTGTAGATGTATGGTGGTGGAGGAGATTGTTCTTCTGGAGGGGGTGGTGGCTCTATGCAGGGTGGAGGCGGCGGAGGAGGAGGTTCAACGCAGGGCGGCGGTGGTGGCGGCGAATTGGGCGGCGGCGATGGGGAAGAGGTAGGAGGCGGCGGCGAGTTGTAGTAGTAGGTGGGCGGAGGAGGCGGGGGGTTGGCTGGTGGTGGTGGCGGGGATGGTGATGGTGGCGGTGGAGAGGAGTAATGGTACGCCGGCGGCGGCGGTGGGGATGGTGATGGTGGTGGAGGAGAATGCGGCGGCGGCGGCGGCGGTGGCGGAGATCGGACGCAGTATACTGGTGCCGAAGGGGGCGGTGGCGAAGGTGGTGGTGGTGATGGCGAAGAAGGCGGCGGTGATGGCGTAGGAGGCGATGGCGGAGGGGGCGATGGCGGAGGAGGTGATGGCGGAGGTGGCGGTGGTGGTGGTGGTGGTGGTGGTGGTGGCGAAGGAGGCGGAGGCGAGAAAACCGGCGGCGGGGGTGGCGGCGAGAACACCTGGGGCGGTGGCGGCGGAGAGAATACCGGCGGAGGCGGAGGCGGGGGAAGCGCCGGGACAAACGGGGCACAGTTGAAAGAGCTGCAGTCCACTGGCGGACGGGACAGGAACGCCCTGCACTGCTCCGGCGACCTCTGAGCCGGCCTCCCGGGCAAGCAGTTCCTCCGATCGTCGAACTCCGGCAGCCGGAGGCACGCCGGCGGCTCGCCGGAGAAGAAGTTGTACGAGTACGTGAAGTTGTCCAAACTCTTCAACTCGCAAACACTGGCCGGAATCTTCCCGGAGAGCAGATTGTGCGCCACATTGGACTGCTCGAGCTTCTCCATTCCCCCGATCTCCTCCGGCAACGGCCCCACCAACTCGTTCTCGCTCACATCGAGCACGGTGAGCTCCCGGAGCATCCCCAGCTCCGCCGGGAAGCAGGAGCGGAGCCCGTTGTCCATGAGGATGATCTCGTTCAGAGTCGCCGACATGTTACCGATGCTTGCCGGCAGGCACCCGCCGAACCGGTTGCCGGCGAGGACGACGACGGAGACCGGCGAGTTGCCGATGTTGTCGGGGATCTGGAACCGGAACCGGTTGTTGTTGAGGAAGATGGCGTCGAGGGGGCGATCAAAAAGCTCCGGCGGCACCGGCCCCTCGAACTCGTTGTAGCGGAGATCCAAGAACTTGAGGGAGGGCAGGTTGAGGACGACGGCGGGGAATTTGCCGACGAACCGGTTGTTGCTGAGGTCGAGCTCGAAGAGGAGCTTGAGGCGGGCGAAGGAGCCGGGGACGACGCCGCAGAATCGGTTGGTGTTGATGTGGAGGAGGGCCAGGTCGGCGAGGAGGCCGAGCTCCGCCGGCAGGTACCCGGCGATGTCGCCGTGGTTGAGGTCGATTCCGGCGACGGTCACGGTGGAGGAGTTATCCGGCGCCGGCGCGCAGTACACGCCGGTGTAGCCGCAGACGTCGGGGCCGGCCCAGTCGGCGGTGAGGTTCATGGGGTCGGAGAAGATGGCGGCCTTCCATGCCCGGAGGGCAATGTAGGCGTCGCGGAGTCGTGGGTTGTCGAATTCCAGCGACGGGTCGACCGCCGCCGCCGCTCCGACGCCGCCCTCCGCGAGGAGCTGTCGCCGGCGGATGTACCGCGCCTCGCCGTCGGTCAGACCCGGGCCGGAGAAGGCCGCCGCGGCCGAGGCAAATAAGATTAATAATAACAGAGTACAATGCCCACCGAAGCCGAGGTAAAATGCTTTCTCCTTCATCTCATCCCTTTTTGTCCCTCACTGCTAATCCTCTTTCAAAAACTACTCCTGCTAAACATTCAAATCCTACTTCCACTGCTACCAGAGAAGGGTAGTAGTATAATGTTAGATGACAGAACAGAAGAGAAAGGAAGAAGAGTGGAGATGAGGGAATGGGTGGGGGGGGAGATGGGAGAGGAAGAAATACAAGGGTATATGGTCCTATGGAAGGCCAGCTAGAGACCAGCTCAAAGGCAATACCCAGATGCTTCTCCCCTCCCTCCCCTACTTTATCCTCTGTGCTCTCTACCTCCTTTTCATTCTCTTCCTTTTTAAAAAAAAAAAAAAAATTGTTGGTTTGTTTCATTTTGTTTTGTATTGGTTGTTTGATTGTTTTACTGAAGAATAATTTTGAGTGGTGCATTGTTTCCCTTTCTAGTTTTTTTTTTCTTTCCATAGCCAACTCAAATGAGCTAAAAAACGGGGTAGCAGATTACTTGGTTTTTGATTAATTCTCAAATATTGTGGGTAGCTAAATTTGAAGTTTAATATGGTGAGTTAATGTGTATAAAGGCAATATATAAAAAGTCAAACATATCTCTTTTTTAAAAAAAATAATAAATTGCATGGCTTTGCCTTAATACTTGGAACTCAATTTCTCTTTTCATTGCGTTGATTAAATTGAATCGAGTCTCTTTTTCTTTAAGGGGATGATTATATGATGGAGAGAGCCCATTTTTAGAACGGCCAGATTCAAAATTCTTGACTAAATTTTATAATAATTTTGAGTCAAAAAATAGTTTCTGATGATAATATTTGAATCAATTGATTTATATCGGTTATGATTTATTCATTTGTGAATCTTGTATTACTTTCGTGTTTGTTAATGGTATCAATAACCTTAGTTTTCAATTTAGGGAAAAAAAGGAATTCAGCGTGGAGTTTCTTTTTCATTTTGATTTAGTTTCTTAACTAAATCAGAATGAGCTATAAATTGTTCTAGTGCTTATTTGAATAGTTTGATTTGATTCCTTCTTTCATTTTCTTCTTTTTTTAAAAAAAAAAGTAAGAAAAAAATTATTCATACACATTCAATTAATAACATGCATTTACCGCATGCAAGTTCTTTTCTGATTGTGGTCCAAACCAAAAAAAAAAAAAAACTAGTGAGGGCAGCTGTTCTAATAAAAAATCTCTAAAATCAAATAGTTTCCGAAGTTATAAAAAATTATACCCTATTTTCAGACAAATTTACTTTTGTTTCTCATTACTGGCCCAAAAATTATAATTAAAATAACAAAAATATATAAACCCAAAAAAATAAAGGAAATAAATGTTTATCAAATAAAGGGATAAAATTTTAAAATAACAAAAAATACATGTTTTTTTTAAGGAAATAAATGTTTCAAGTTGTCAAATTTTATCAAGTGCAAATAATCTCATTATGTACGTATACAAAATGAACCAATAAACGAGGCCTTCACTTATTACGCTGCTCCTAATGATTATTATGAGCTAGTAGTGAGATGAGGTGGGAGTGGGCCCACACATGTGATAGTGGGACCCAGGGGTCACGTCTCATGCGGCTGGATCCCCGGCGCCTAACCGCGTCACCCTCTTGTGTTTGTGGGGCCCGCGACGATTTGGTCACCGCCCTCCCTGGCGTCGGCCAAACCAACCAAAAACATTTTATTTATATTTATTTATTTATTTCAAAAAAAAAGTAAGATATATGAATATTTAATTTTTAAATATAACAATATTAATTAATAATAAAGAGTATACGATTCTTAGGATGATTAGGCTGGAAAACAACCACTTTGCCCACAAGCTTACGTCCCTATCTTGTTGTTATTTATTCAAATGTTTTTTATTAATTATTTAATTATTAATGTGTTGATTATGAAAAGTCTTTGTGTAAGCTGGATCCCTAATTCTCCCAACTGAGCGGCCTTCGTTAGTCAATGTCTCAATTATAATTCGGATGCCTATGTTCATATTTTTTTAAAAAAATTGAACCATTTAATTTGACCAAATAAATTAATATGTTCTCCTTAAGGACGTAATCTTCTTCCACCCATGAAAAGAAGCACAAAATTAGTTTTCAATTAAAACGGGTATTTTTTAAAAAGAAAAATTGGTTCATTTTTTGAATAACAATGGATAAATTTTTTTTAGTTATTCTAAATTGCATTTGATTTGATGTGCAGTTCTATTGTATGTCACATGTACAATTTTTTTCCAAAAAAAGGACGCTCACACGAATTTGAAAATAGTTATTACATTTTAAATAATTATATATCAAAGACAAATTAATAACTTTATCTCTTTAATTAATTAACTTGTCATTTTAAATGAAAATTTTCTTGTCAGACAAACTTTTATGTTAAACATTACGTATTTATTTATCTAAGGAGATTGTATATTTTAATAGTCATCTTAATTTTACTTTTAAAAAAATCAATTGATTTTGAATGAATTAGAAAATAATATGCGAAAAAACCCTTTAAGTAGTTATAGCTAACTCTGCTAACTAAAATATTATAATAATAGCTGAATAGTATATCAAGTAGTAACTCATTGACTTGATTCTTAATCAGTGATAAGTATGAGTTTATTTAACGATAAAAAAGGATGAGTGTCGGCGGGTACGTGCCCGAGTTGTGTGATTGCGTCCGGATTGATAAAAGTTCGAACAAACAAACAAACAGCAAGCGCGTACGTGGGCCCGTACACCTCAGCACATGTCCTGACGAGATAGACAGCCGGCGGCAGCCTGTGATCAAGTGTGGGTCCATCTGCTGATCCCATTAGAGTGGGGCCCGCTAAATTATTTCTTTATAATTGTACAAAATAATAATTAATTTTTTTCATTTTCGAGTGACAAGTCATGGCATGATTTTTTTTTAAAAAAAAAAACTCCCAAGTGTTCCACAGTGGAAAATTTTTCGTTTATCTTTTTCCTCACAAAATGTTGGTTTAATTATGCTTTAATTTATAGCCAACAACAAGGCAACATATTAAACAGTAAAGAACCAATTTTTGTTTACAGTTGTATTACAGCAAGACAATCATATTTTGGTTGTAGAATTCTAGTTTAATATTTTTTTTAAAACAAAGACATCATCTTCTATCTTTCATAGAATGCAATGCCTCCTACAAAAGAATGCAAAACAAGCAAAGAAGGGCCACATCAGGTCACCAATTGTTGTTCAAAATGGGTTTTCTTTGTTTTTTAAAAAAACTTTGAAAGGAAGCTTTAAACCATTCAAACTGCCTTGTTTATTTTAATCTAAACCAATCTATCCAAGTTAACTTGATGTCATGCATCTTTGTTCTTCAATTCTTAAGTGTATGAAGCATGAAAATTAATGTCTGGAAAGAAACAATGGGAATTTTGTATAATGCTAACATTAGATCCTTAGAAGTATTTTCATTTTGAGTATTGCCATTGGCTAGGTGGTGCCTTGTTGCCCACTTGTCTATACATATTCAATTATCATATTATATGAGTGGTTATGGAGAAACTTTGTATATTATGATGCAATATTGATTATTTATACTTTCTCTCAATAATGTCTATTTTTTGAGTTTATTTTTAAAAAAAAATTAGTTAGTCAAGTTGACGATTATTCGTATATATTCTTATTTTTGTATAAAAATCACTTATATTCGCATGAAATGTGAGACTATCCTTTCTTTATATTTAATCATATAATTTATTTTTCCTAAAGTTATTAATGGCAGATATTTGCAATAGTGATATTTTTCACACATGAAAAAAGATTAGATGTAAGGTCTTATAATTAATATTAACTAATTATAATACCCAATAAATACCTAGATATATTACACAAAGCACTTATTTATTACTTATAAGATTTTACAAATGTCATTTATGACATTCAATGAGTGATGTTTTAGTGATAACTAATCGGGTCTTACGACTATATTAGCGGTAAGACCTTGTTTATTTTTCCCATATAATCACATTCATATAAGTAATATCTCAGTAATCTTGTTTATTTGCGGTACTCTTAACATTTTTAAGAAGTATAAAATATAAATAACCATATGATAAACTCAAATTTTATTACATTTGTTTCAGACTGATCTATCTTAACTAGCTCAATTCCACGGCGGCCACAAAACATGTCAGTATTATTCTCCTTTGTCTTCTTTGTGGCCTTTTTTATTCCTCTTTGTTTCATCACGAAAGCCAATATAATTAGCTGAATAGTGAATGCCGGCTGGAAGAGATTGGCATCATTTTTTTTGTTCATAATACGTAACAGATTGACAAATGTGCTTCCCTTGCAAGCTCCTTGTTTGGCGTGGTTGGAATCAGATGCCAGAAACATTCAAAGGGAAGGCAAGAAACCACCCCAAAATAACCGAAATAACAAAGGAAAACGCGTTGCATGGACAAAGAAGAAGACACAGTTTGCATGCAAAAACTATTTTGAGTTGAAGTGCTTTACACTTGGTCAATTGAGTGTCATCTTGCATATCCTGCCATGGGCATTGCTGGGTTTCAGAATTCAGAGCTGGGAAGAAGTTTCCCAGGTCTCAACTTTTGTCATTCCCTATCACATCACAGTTTGATATATATATATATATATATATATACACTAACTTGAATAAACAAAATTAGAAGTTAAAATTCTAGAGAACCCATATTTTTATTATAATTTATAAATTTAGGAGAAATCATATTTTTTAGAACCGAAATCTTCTCTTACCCGAGGAAAATTGGTGCCATCCCCTCTTTTTGTGGCGGGGATATTGTAAAAATTTCGAAAAAATAAATTTATGAGAAATTTCTCATGAAAAGGGTCATGAAATTATTAAAAGGAGGTGATTTGTCTTGATCTATTGGTGGCAATGGTAGAGATTTCAGTTCTATTTTTAATTGGCCTTGTGATGAATGTTAGCATTAATTAATGAATTGATTGCTTCATCCATACTTTATTAAAGTTTAAAATCTTAATATTTACTTTTGATGATTTTATTAACTTGCTTCATATATATATATATATATATATATATATATATATATATATGACTTAGTTATACGTATCATGTACTTCCCTTGTCTATTTAATTTATCATGTTGTCTTAGTTGTTGTCTATTAATTCATTCATAATAGCATTTATGCAACATATAGTTGACATGAATGTTAGTGAGTAGTATTATTTGTGTAAGTTTGGTGTAGGAGTTCATTGTTTGGGCATGACATCCCGCTTGGAGTTTCTATTAGGTTTGTTAGGACTCGCCTCTTTGATTGTCATTCTATTCCATCGATGCTTTGTTTTATAAATCACATGGCATATTAAGTAGTTGTTTTATCAGATCTCTCTTAACACGGACTGTTTAAACGTAACGTTCTTATGGAATTAAGAAACCTCAAGGATAATACCTCTCAAGCTATTTTAAAAAATTCAAATTCACCTTAAGTTGCCTTCGAGCCTATTTATATAATTTCTTTCCTAGCCCTATAAATATAATTTAGTCAGATTTTCTTGTGGGCTAAGAAATGGATAAACTGACTTACACATACCATGAAAGGGCATATGTGCAAGTTATAGTGAGTTCTAGATTGCTGAGTGAGTCGTTCAATTCCTGAAGGATCCTAATAATTCCATGTCTTGAACTTCTTCACACCCAGAGAGGCTTGGAGTATACAAGTATTATTTTGTACATCGCAAGTCTTGACATGTGGTATCGAACAATATTGCTAATGATTGCATGAAAGCACTCGACCTTTGTGCTCTGGGCTAAGAAAAATTTGGAAGTTTAAAGAGGGTTTATGATACTGGTTTTCTCGAGAGTGAGCTTTTATGAAAATGTAGAAAGTGGCACCGTATTAGTCAATTTGGGATGCCATCTAGTTTACAGCTTAATGGCTACTTAATAGTTTCCTTAGAGTGTTCAGATGAAATTACATGATTATTTTCTTTTATATAAGAGTTAACTCTCATGTGCCAAGTTGATTTTCAGTTATTTTTAGACCAGTGGCATTCGTTATTGACGTTTTTCTACTATTTATATAGGTGGGGAGCATGAGTGGGATATGCCAGTCCTAGCAAAGGAGCATTGATTGTACACAAACCTAATGCGGCGTCTATGGCTTGTTGTGCGATTTTGTCATAATGTGTATTTGTGATGTGTTTATTTTATATTGAAAATGACTGAAATATTTGAGATTGATACAATAGTTGTGATAAATGTGATTAGTAGATGGCTCGAGACCCAACTTATAATAGTTATTGTTGCCGTCGATGACTGTATGATGCTCTAAAAACTATATATTATTGTTATGCTTTTATATTGTTATTAAACAAGTTGGCCCCTTATTGCACATCTAGGGGAAACTCTTCCCATTTTAATTTAAATTTTTTTATAATTTTATTGTAATTTAATTGATTTTGAATATGATTTATTGTCATGACATTCACGTAGCATCCTACTAGGTTTTCCATCTTATTCATGCATTAGTTGTGTATTATGATATTTTTTTTGTCTTGAAACGCCCAGAAGGTCTACATCCCTTCTGCTTAAGTTTGGGTTAACCAACTTAATTGAAGTAAGGGTTGGCCCAATCTTTTGTAATAATTCTAATTGGGTTTGAAGGTGAACCAAATTTGGGATATTACAAAAGCACTAGGTCCCTTTATGTTGCAAAAGCTACAAGTTTTTAGGGTTTGTAACTTAAACACAATTGGGATAAGAAGAGTTGCAGGCAACAAGATAAAGAAAGAACAAAATTCCCAACTTCAAAAGAAGGAAAGAATAGAATATATTTTGAAGAACAACAATGAGAATGATACAAAATGGTGCAATTCACCCGTAAATTTAAATATCGAACTAGTTATCACCCCAGATTTATAGGTAGTATCTATGAGGTATTTTTTGTTCAATTAGGTAGATTTTAAAATTATAAATAAAATGAATGTTTTATTATATATTTAAAATGTTTTTGTCATTACTATTTAATTAAATACCTTGAAATACCGCAAATTAAAAAAAAATGGATTCTAGAGAAAATTTTAGATCAAAAAATCAGATATATGAATTAAAGCTTAAATGGTAAGGGTATGCACTATACCGAGTAGGACCGACTCGTGTGATATAGTATTTCAAATATAATGTATAAGCAACTTTCCCATCTATTATGCACTTAGATGTCGAGCCCATTAAGAATGGTATTAGTCTAAGAGATGGTGGTTATTTTAGGCCCATTAGGCATAATTAGTTAAGAATACACCTATTATAGCCTCCAATGAAATCATTTTTTTACTCAAAACGAATCAATGTAACTTATTTTGTAAAGAAATTTAGAATTTTTAAGAGAAAGATTACACGGGCCGCATTTCATATAGTTTATATGAGCTAATTTTTAGTATTTCCAACATAATTTTTAATATCTCCAGCATAATTGAGTGTTTATTTATGGAAAGTAGTGCATAATAAGGAGGTTTATAAATTTTTATCTTTTTTAGATATTAATATGTCCTATTTTTAAAATTTTTTAAAAATGCAGTAGCTTAAATATATTTTAAAGTTAATTTTTATTACAATTACTTCAATAATTAAGATGAAAGGATTAAACTCATTAGATTGATTTGAAAATCTATAACTACCTTAATTATTTATTTTTTATTTATCTATATGGATTTTAGGTATTGAGACCACTAAATTGCTCTAAATAGAAGTTGTAACACATATAAAATATAGAAAGTGCACTTAATGTATAAAAGGCTTAGTTTTTAATAATATTATTTCATATTTTTTATTTTTTGAATTATTAATTAACATGAGATATAAATTACAACAACCTAAATCCAATTCACTTTCAAACCGAATTGGAATTGCTACGATAGACTGAACCATTTCTTATTCTGAATAAGTTAGTCAACTCAAACCTAAGTAAAAAAGACGTAGACCCTCTCGGCGTTTGTGGCACCTCAAATCTTGTTTACTCTCAAACCTTATAGGTTGTTACAATAGAACGAACTATCTTTTATTCCGATTAAGCCAGTTGACCTAAACTTAAGCAAAAAGGACCTACACCTCTCAGTGTCTCAAGATAGAAAAATACCACTACAATACACAACCAATGTATGCGTGAAATACATACCTTATCAGGATATTACATGAATGTTATGACAAATGATCACACTTAAAATCACTTAAATTACTATAATTATAAAAATTTTAAATAAATATGAACAGAGTTTCTCCTAAAAATAAAAGGCTAACCTGTCAAAACAACAATATATCTATATATCATCAAACAAGACAAAATTTTTCATTTCCAGCACACAGTAGTTTTCATGATAACAAAATCAAGATAGTCTTGACCCATCTATTCATTTCATCTATCATAGTCATTATATCTTTCTTAAATATTATTGTCATTTCAACATGAGGTCACATATATCAACATAATACATAGTAACCAAAAACACACAATCATCTAAAACATGTTGTGCCAAATTTGTGTGTGCACTAAGCAGTCATTGCTCATCCGTCAAAGCCATCATATCATACTCTTGTTCCTCACCTACATAAACAATAGAAAAACATCAATAATGATTGTCACTAGTCTGAAAATAACTAAATATAAAACTGGTAAATGAGAGATGACTCCCATATTAAAGAAATCCATCATATACTTCTACTGAACACTCCAAAGGGGCAAATACTTAGGAATCATCTAGTTGCAAATGAGATATCATCTTTAACTGACTAACATTATGTCTCTCTCGACATTTTCTCATTTTAAAGTCCCACTCTTGAGAAAACCAGTATACTAATCCCTCTCCAATCCTCTATATTTTTCCTGGTCTAGAGTATAAGGGTTGAGTACTCTCAGACAATCGCCATAAGTACCATTTTATACCACACATCTAGACATGAGCTGTACATAACAGTATATGTATCCTTTACGTCTCTCTGGGTGTGAGGAAGCTCAAAACGCGAAGTTGTCAGTATCCCTTAGGAATGGAATAACCCTCTCATTAATTCAAAGCTCGTTGTGACTCACACATGCTCCCTCTCACAGTATGTGTAAGTTGGTTTCCTCCATCTCTTGACTCACAAGAAAATTTGATAAAAATTATATTATATGGGTGGGAAGGGAATTATATAAATAAGCCCGAAAATAACTTGATATAGATCTTAGTTATTGAAAACAACTCGTGGGATCTGATTCTCGAGGGTTCTTAATTTTTAAAAAACATAATGTTTAAATGATATGCGTTAAGTAGGATCCGATAAAAAAATCACTTAGCACGTCCTATGATCTGCAAAATAAAACAACAATGGAGAAGAGTAACAGAACAAGCTGCGAGTCCTAATGGCCTTGTGAATGCTCCAAGCAGGATTTCGTGCCTAGATGACGAGCTTCTAATCCGTATCTACATGAACAAAGTTACTAACGTCATGCCAACTATACAATGCATGTATTAAATGGATGCATGTGAATCATTACATGATCATGAATATTATAAATACTAACATTAATATCACACAATCAACAAATGAGTTAGATGAACAAATTAACAATTTAGACCTACCTGCCATTACTTTTAAATAAGTGACTATGTCACAATTTTTAAAATTATCATCATCTCATATCAGTTCCCATTTTGAATTAACTTTCTAATCAAATAAATAATTAACTTAACCAATTATAAAATTAATATACAACTCCACCATTTTAAACATCAATAGCACATTGAATTTCATAGTTGAATAATTTAAATTATCATTAATCATCATCAATCCTTAATTACATAAAAAACTATCAATCAACAAATAATTATCACAAAATTTCAAAATTAACATATTATAAAACAGGAAATGTAAAACCCCAGCTTTAGGTTAAGGTTTTACCCTCTCTTGGTTTTGCCTAGTTCAGTCCAATCTCGAGTTAGTTCGAGCTAGACCAATTTTCATACAATGAGTATTGGAACCAGATGGCTTGTATGAACATATTATGAAGGGTGAGTATGCTCAATATGCAGATGATAGCTTTATTCATGCTACAACAGAGCAAGTTAATATGCGGATGATAGTTTTAGGTTAAGGTTTTACCCTCTCCTGGTTTTGCCTAGTTCAGTCCAGTCTCGAGTTAGTTCGAGCTAGACCAATTTTCATACAATGAGTATTGGAACCAGATGGCTTGTATGAACATATTATGAAGGGTGAGTATGCTCAATATGCAGATGATAGCTTTATTCATGCTACAACAGAGCAAGTTAATATGCGGATGATAGTTTTAGGTTAAGGTTTTACCCTCTCCTGGTTTTGCCTAGTTCAGTCCAGTCTCGAGTTAGTTCGAGCTAGACCAATTTTCATACAATGAGTATTGGAACCAGATGGCTTGTATGAACATATTATGAAGGGTGAGTATGCTCAATATGCAGATGATAGCTTTATTCATGCTACAACAGAGCAAGTTAATATGCGGATGATAGTTTTAGGTTAAGGTTTTACCCTCTCCTGGTTTTGCCTAGTTCAGTCCAGTCTCGAGTTAGTTCGAGCTAGACCAATTTTCATACAATGAGTATTGGAACCAGATGGCTTGTATGAACATATTATGAAGGGTGAGTATGCTCAATATGCAGATGATAGCTTTATTCATGCTACAACAGAGCAAGTTAATATGCGGATGATAGTTTTAGGTTAAGGTTTTACCCTCTCCTGGTTTTGCCTAGTTCAGTCCAGTCTCGAGTTAGTTCGAGCTAGACCAATTTTCATACAATGAGTATTGGAACCAGATGGCTTGTATGAACATATTATGAAGGGTGAGTATGTTGAATATGCAGATGATAGCTTTATTCATGCTACAACAGAGCAAGAGTTATTAGTGTATATACGAGGTATATAGATTTTTTTGTATGTGTTAGCCAGGGTTTTAGGGCTAGATTTTGGCCATTGTAACATTTAGTATCTATTTGGGATTTTCAAGGTATCTCATTTGCATGCATCAAAAGGATTTCGGATCACTGGATTACTCTTATGGGCTTGCTTGATTGAGTCACAAATTTTCACCCGATTAGCCTCATCTAGCCCGATTGTAGCTTGATTGAGTTTAGAGTTTTGAGGTTAATTTAGTCTTTTTGCCTTGATTACCGCCTATAAAATCACTTTACACCTCAAGTTAGTTTCAACTTTGGATGATCATGATCCGAGCTTTTTGTATATATGTATATGATCCAGAAATGGCTGGCCACGGCCAGATCGGGTCAACCCACCCTGCCCCCACCCCACCCCACCCCACCCCACCCCACCGCAGCCTCCTCTACCCCGTTCCCCCCCTCCCTTGCTGCGAATGCCCTTCCTCCCCACTCCCCCCTTGACTTTACCATCCCCACCGTCCCCTCCGCCCATGGTCAAAGGGGAGTGGGCAGGAGGGGTGTTCGCGGCGAGGGAGGGGG
>JAVDBV010052285.1:0-11983 GCA_032619315.1 Piper longum
GGTAGCATTTCCGGGTCGGTTCAAGGGTGAGCCGAGTCGGGGTGTTACAACTGTGCTGCATACTCTCATATATTTTGATAACTCATTGTTTTTTACTGTATTCATGACCTTATCATTATATACTTGGGTACGCATGACCCCTCATAACTCATACACGCAACCGGCATCGGCTCAATACACGTGTTCTGAAACATACTTGACTTGAAAATAATGGTCGAACCGACCGGTTCTGTATATAAAACCCTAACTCGAATCGTGGGTTTTATATGACTACACGATAGTGCTAGGCATGATAGAGCACTAGATACCGGCGTACCTGGATTTAGTTGAGGTTTCTTAGTTGCACTAGGAACCTTGTGATAGTAGGATTTACCAATATTCTTCGACGAGTTGTGAGCTGGTGACCGAAGGATTTTCTAGGACGACTTAGATACATACAAAGCTTCAATGGAGGAGTTTAGATGGACTTGTAGACATGGAGAACATGAGCTTTAAGTGACCTAGGATTTGTGATGGAGTTAGTTGTGGTCTAGTCGAGACCAAGACCAAACCCTAAAAGTAAGATCGGGTGTTAGGGGTTGCAGTTTGGTGACCTTGGTGAGCTTTTCCTAGCCAAGGGACTCAGCTACACAACCAAGACACACCATGGGAGAGTTTGAATTCAACTGGAGTCTTGCACGACGCGGGGAGAATAGTTGGAGTAGGATTCCATGACTATCTCATTAGTTGGCTAGTTCAAGTGCAATTGGAACTCAAGATTGGATAAGTATATAGAGGCTATTCATGCATAGTTGAACACGACTTCTTTAAAGGGGATTTTGAGAGAAGAGATAAAGGGGAGAAATCGCTTTGATCAAGGAGGGAGACAAGTTGAAGTGTCAAGGTTGGTTCTTCATATTGAGGGATTGAAACTTCATACCGGTAATTATCTACTTAGATCAAGGTACCCTTTTATGTTATATGACCTGTTTGATATTCTCGTAAACAAATTCATCCTAGGGTGGACGATTTGAGGTTGTATTGGTGAGGACTATTGTGAATGGACATTGTTCATTATCTTCATAGCTTTTCTTAGAGAAGAGAGGCTTAATTATGTGGTTTGCATGCCTACAATGTATTAAGTATTTAAAGGAATCGAGTACTTATAAATCCTTTGTTTCATTGATTAGAATTAAGGTTGGGAAGGGTCCCATAAACTCAGAGTGCCTATGTTCTTATTTACTTGGTGTCGTGTATAAGACCTTAAGTGGATTCACTATGAGTTTGGCTTGGACGTGGTGTTAGAGTTACTTATTCAATTTGTATGTTTATTTTGATGTGCTGATATTATTGAGATTGTGATTGATTTGTGTTAAGATCAGTAGCAGTAAACCTTATATTATGTATGTTTACAATCAGGTGTATTATAAGGGTTTTGGGTTTGTTTGTTTGTACTAGAGTGCTTCCTAATTATTATAGTATATTGTGATTTGTTGTGCTACCTGTAGGAGGCTGAGTTTTTCTATTGAGAAATATGCTGCATAGATTGTGATTTGGGTGAAAAATTATATGCTAAAATCAACTCTCTTAGAGCTGTTGTCATAAGGAGCTTTTCAATACACTAAACAACACACGAAATAAAGACATATATTGTATGAAAAGATTTACCAAGATTTTCTTTTTTGAATCTTCGGTACATGTTGGTCAATTGAAGAGAAGAAAAATATATCAAGATCATTTAGGAGAAAGAATTTTCTGGAAATAAATAAGACAACATACATATATACAAATATCAATAGCTATGTGGATGTAGATATTTCCATTTTACATAAATGTTTTGTCATAACGGTTATAAATGAGCTACTATAATAATACAAAGGATCCAAGAAAAAATATAGAGAAGAGAAGGAGAAAGCCTTCAAAAATTCCATTTCATTTTGGCCAGACATGGATCATGTAGTAAATATTGTTGTTTAGGAATAAATATCAAACGAGAACTAGAAGAGCATAAGAATCACCCTATTTATAGACCAAAAAAAATTGTTTAAGTTAATACGGCAGATGTCATGCGCATTAGACATTTTAGTAATTGTAGGAAAAACTTCCACGTTCTAAGCACAACCTAATTCAAAATAGACTGACGTTTGACTTTTAATATTTTTTACAATTTAAAAGTTATGTGAACAATTGTTTATTACTCAAATCAATAAGCATTTAAATTTTACGGATTGATATATAACATCTTCAATCAGTGGTCAAATCCCTTTGCATATCAAGTATATCGCCTGTCTAAAATTCTGTTTCCACATTTCTCAGGTTGAAAGCACAATTACCAAAAACAAAAAGAAGTTTTGAGTAAAAATTGAAGTAGATCTAACGATATTAAAAGATAATAGCAAGATATTGCAAAATTATTGTGCAATCTATCCGTAAAAAGTGAAGGTATACATGACAAATGACCAACCTTGAGCATCATCCACGGAATGTTGGTGGAAGAACATGAGAAGACAAAGGTTGGAGAAGAGATAATGGACAGCACATAGCCACGCTTGCAAGAAAAATAAACCTCTCTACTTTGTAGTGGCTCCACCATTTGCAGGGGACACATATCATGCATAGAATACATAGACCAACAAAGGCAAACTAAAAATGAGTTCACCATATCCAGTAAATGGAATTCAACATGTCTCTGATTAACTGAAATAACGCAACAGTTCATCCCGGATCAGGGAGTTAAAAAAAAAAAAACATTTTGACACGGACTAACACACATAAAAGCTTCAGCAATGCTTCGACAAGGGAAATGCAGGTATGCCATTTTTTTTGTATCTCCCTCCAGATAATATTTGCCAGACACGAAAGTACCGATCATGTTTACAACCATGCCATATCAATGAATGACAGAACGAGTTTCACACATCTAATACTGGGCTTTTATCCTAGTCTTGTTTCCCTGCGAATTACCTGATATAAAAACAAAGTTGATTTGGTCATCCACAAATGATGTAAACTTATGTATTACTTCCAAGGCGTGCACATAACAGTTACAAACTTGGTTAGAATCCACTGTAACATCTCCAACCAAAATTTCTCAATGAACAGTAAATATACAGCTGAAATATTTTACATAAAATACGAGCAAGCTTGTAAAAGTGGCAGAAAGTAATAATTGTTGGTCGTGAAAAAGTTTTTTCAAAATGCTTCTCCACGTTGTGGTAAAATTTCTGGGTAACATTTTCACCATCTGGTCATTTAATGAATAACTTTGTTGCATTCTCAAACAAAACATGAGCGTTTTAAAACATTTTGTTATATTTTACCTCATTGGAAAGCATTATTAAGTAATTATTTTATCACTATGAGTTTAAAAGAGTATTCGTAAAATCTTATTTTAAAACAAACACAAACCTAAATTTTTTTGGAGGGGACCTTATTTACCTATTTGTTCTACATATTTTTCTAGAAGAAATTAATGAAGCTTTACAATGTTAAAAGCACTCACTAGTAAAAAATCTTGGTGTCACATGTGATTATTAATGACCCCATACCTTGTCATTTTTTCGTCAATCACCAAGCAACAATATGTTATGCCAATTTCTTTGTCAAACTTTTACCTCCTAAAAGTCCGTAAACAGCAAAGATATGATGATTGACTAGGTGATAAATTAAAAAGAGAAGAAAGCCCCATTATTCAACTGTCATAAACAACAATTGGAAATAATGACATGAGATTACCTCTTCAGCAAACTTTATCAAAATAGTAGTGCGAGGTCGTTGCTGACCTTCCACTGGAACAAAATGAGCAGTGACCACAGCTGGGAAACCAGCATTATCTAATACCCCCTGAACAGTAATCAAACATTTTAAGCCTCAAAGCTACCACAAATTTGCATAAAGAAACAATGCATGTTGAACTAACCTTCACAATGCCAGCCACAAATGCACCACAGTTGAAGGTTCCCATGTCCTTTGGAATGGAAATAAATCTACAACATACAGTATAATTATAAAATGAAGCCACTTGAATTTCTGGACCCCACAAAGATACTTAGTAAAATATTGCTTATTAGATAAATATACAACAAAGACATATAAGCACAGATGATTATTCTGCAAGCATCACGTGAAGCACATTGCTCTGCAGGTTTCTTTCTGTTTCTCAAAGGAAGGAGCTTTCAAATTGCAGAATGGAAGAGCAAATTGTAGAAAAGATGGAGGAATGGAAAAAGAAGTGATCATCACAGTCGGGTTATTCAAACCAACACTAGCATCAAAGAAGAGGACATTTGCGGAAACAAACAAATGTGATTTACATTAGTGCAGAAAAGGGAATTTAAAGACCACCAAATAACAAAAAATGAAGTTTTCCTTTCACATACATGTGGTAAGACGTACTTAACTCTTTCCTAAATTCAAAAGCACTTGAAACAACAACTCCTATAACATGCAAAGATATCATCACCATCTACCTTTTCCTACAATCCAGAACACAAATTAGGTTCTTCCACTCCAATTGATTCTAGATCACACAAATAGCAACGCTAAAGTCAATGTTTTTGTAAATTTTAAATGGTCTACCCACTTGTCCAAAAAACTTAAGCTGTTAGGAAAAGGAACCGGTAAATATTTACTTCAACATTTTCCTTCACGTGCAAGCAAGTGTTCAAGGCTTAACAAGTGAATAAACACAGGGCAAATATTCTATTGGACATAACATGAGGCAAATTAATATTTATATGGCCATATATTGCCAATGGGACTCAAACCTTAGACCTTTGGCTCTAATACCATATAAATTTTAAATGGTCTCGCCACTTATTCCAAAATCTCAAGCTGCTAGAAAAGGGAACCACTACCTATTTACGTCAATAGTTTTCAATTTTTACTAGCAGCCTCAAATAAATGTAGTTTTGATGTGTTTTCCTGATTAAAATCCCAAAGCATTTCAGAAAGTCAGAAAGTCTAAACTGGTTCTTTATCTGCATCTCAGCAAGGGAATACAACGAGGCTAGGAACATGTGCATACAGGGGGCAACATTAAGGTGAGAAGGCAATAAAGGGTACAACCATTGTTACATATGTTGTTGACCCAATCTACTTTTGACAGATGAATAAAATACTAAGTCGTCCATGAAACCCACATCAACCATAGATTCAGATATGCAGGAAGATGAGTTCCATAAGAAGAACCACCAAATACAACTAAGTTCTACTACTGGAAGAATAATAATGCTTAATTATCACTTTCCTATGAGAATTTCTTACTTCTATTTTCCTCATTATTTCTTACTTTTTTGAATCTACCACCTACTTTCAAAGTACATGTTCTATTTCTAACATAATTCGTCAATTTCATTATTAGGTATATGTGTCGACCAAAAGCAAATTTATTTTAGAAAAGGACAAGTAAAAGAGAGATGAGATTTTCAGTCAAAGTTTCAGGCACCTGTAAACTGACAATAGGTTATACATAAGCCATAAGTCAAGATAGGTAATAAGATGAGTTCTGCAAGAAAAAAAGACATCATGCAGCCACTATGTTCCACCCTGGGATGAAGGAAAAGCTTAATCATTAATTTCATAAGTATTGATGCGGGACAAGTTCTACATGAGTATTACTTTGAAAGTTGGATCTAATTTTATTTCTTCCTGTTTAAAGAAAAAGTATGCTTTTACTTTCATTACAATTGTAATAGATGTAGGCCAAAGGCCACAATCAGTATTCGATTGAACATGCAAGATTCAACTTTTAACTTCTAGTCAGCCTTTATGCATCTTCTCCCCTCAATTGTTGCTTCTCTTGTCCAGTACCTAAGGAACCAAGCTCTCTAGTGTCCGGTATTGGTACTGAGAATAAACTTTCTGGCCAGCCAACAGAAGTGAATGGTTAACTTATGAGAAAGACTCAACTCAATAAAAAAAGGAATAAGAGAAAATATGAGGGGGACTTTCATGGGAGAATTTTCAATGAGACTAATTTATGAAAGAGCATACAAAAATCAGTGTTCACCTATTTACTTGTTACTTTCATCCATATAATATCTTTGTCAGTATATAGAAAATCAATGCTAAAACAAATATTACCTATTTACTAGAAGTTCTTTCTCACTTATCATATATTCATCTTCATGTTCAGTTCCTTTCTCGAGTGAATCAGCAACCTACATTAAAGAGAAAAAGGCATTTCATGATAATATTCTACCACCGAACTAGTGGCATGCATCAAAAAATAGTTATTTCGATAGGATAGAAAAAGCATGTTTTTGAACCTTTCCAAATAAGACTTTCCACACGGTGCTGTGCACAAATGAGAGGATTCCCAATAATCTCGTCTCCCTACGATTTCCCTGCATCACACAAAAAGCCCAAACAATTTTTATCCCACATCAATTAAAATTCAGAAAAGGTAAAAAAAAAAAACATCAATTAGTAAAAAAAGGTTAAAGATAGCATTACCTTTTCCCTATGACAAAGAAGTTCTAGAACCCTAGCACCTACAGCATAACCAGCATCCTCAAGCCTACCAGATGAAAGCAGCAAGATTTAGCTAAAAATTCAGCTACATAAACTTGGACTCACATTGCTTAGCTTGAGAAAAAGCATCACAAGGCTATAAAGCATCCTTTTTTATTTTTAATTTGCCAGTGGATATGCCAATGCTTGCAAACAATAATAATACATAATTTCAAATGACAAGAATGCATGAGCATCATTCATTCCCATCCAGATGCTACAACCAAACAACAACAGAGACGAGAGATGACCGAAAACAGTCACCTGCGTTCCAACTCCGCAATGTTGTCAACCTGGGTCTGATTGTACTGCACCAGCTCCGCGAACAGAAACGAAAAAGCGCTCAAACTGACCTGCGTACACCCGATTGCACAAACCTTCACTCCCAGATTCAATCAACAAATGCTACCAATCAAACATGTAAAAAAGAGAAGGTCACCTCTTGCTTCCCTTTGCTAAGGGGCTTGTCGAGGACATTTGTGTACTGCTTCAGCTTCCCCACTCCGATCATCTTGTCTGGCTCAACAAGGGGGTGAGGGGGAAATGATCAACGGAAAGGTTGTTCCACACCGATCGGGATGGAGCGAAGACACCAATTCGCATGGAAGAGGGGAGATCAAAGGCGGCGAGGAGGAAGAACGGCCATGGTTGAGGTCCTCGACGGCGCCGACCGGCGGAGGCCCACCGTCGGCGGCGGCGGCGATCCGAGTGGGTAGGGACTCGGAAGACTCGGAACTCGGATTTGGTTTTCGTTCCCATCTGATGATTTCAATTGCTTTCCTATAGATTTTTTTAAAAAAAAAACTTATTGTAAAAGAAATTCAAAATTATTAATAAGTTATTACTGCTAACACTCTAATGTAGCTTAATATGCCTTGTATAAAATAATGATAGTTTACTATTGTTTTTACATAATGAAATTCATATTTGTCCATTTTTGTTTAAAAAAATTCCACTTTCCATTACTCTTCTTTACCCAAAATACGTTAAAAAATGCTCGCCTCATATTATTGAAATACACTGCATAGTATTGGCTGATAATTAATAATTTTACATTTATTTTATAAAAAGAATCCTTTGATTTTCATCACGTGAAACTCATATTTTTTCATTCATTTTTGAAAAAAAACGGGCCTTTTCTTTTCTTATTTGAGACACTTAGACCGAAAATGCATTGAATTTAACTCTTTTTTTATGAAATATAGTGAATATATATTGGTTGATAGTTAATAATTTTTACAATTTTACATTTTTTCATGGAAATATTGATTTTCATGAAAAAATATAAAAAAATTAATATAACAACCACACCTAAAATCAAAATTATTAATTATCCAAGTTAACGGATCATCAAGCACCAATTATTTCACAATTTCACCGCATCCACTTTAACCGTGTAAATTAGATTGCCAATTTCACTACACGCCCCCCCCACCCCCAAACTAATAGTTCAACAACTCCTGCTTGTGTCAACTGATCATGTCTGCAAGAAACAATATACCACTCTTGATGACCTTAATATACCATGGATCAGGTTCAGAGTTATACGCAGCTAAAACGAAAGATCAACATTATGGTAAAGGTGGTGAATTGGTATAAAGATGATTAAAGGCTTATTATCGAACTAATAAGTAGGAAGAAAACAGAAATTCCATCATACATTTTGCCCAGAAAAAAATTCAAGCCAACATATTGTTTGAAATAGCATCTCATAATCTTGAAGGCATTCCTCCTGCCACCACTAAAATCTCTCCCGTTATATAAGCAGCATCTTCAGAAACCAGAAAGGCAACAGTCCCAGCTATGTCATGTACAGTCCCCAGCCTGTTTAGTAGGGTTTGTTGTTCAATTGTTTTCCTCTGCAGAGCAGCCATTTGCAAAGTGTCGCGTTAGCCAAAAAACTTGCAACTGAAGACAAGCTCACTTGTAGTTCATAAAGGGAAAACAAAAACCTACCATATATTCATTTTTTGTTAAAAAATCTGCAAAGTGTGTTGGAACGAAACCAGGAGCAACACAATTAACACGCGTATCTGGAGCCATTTCAGATGCCAAGGCCTGAGCAATAAGAGTAAAAGTTGCATTAGTCTTCTAAATCCAAAAAAGATGTGAAAGCCATACTGTCGACATATATTTTCTCTTCTCTCTGTCTTGAAAAATTGTATAAATCCACTACTATAAACAATGAAATGCTCAACGGGAAAGTGCCTGGGTAAAATTTCTATGCTTAAGATCTGCTCTTAGTTAGGGCACAGGCAACAAAGCGACAGGACTCAAATAAAATCCAACTTAAAAATAAAATAGTGCAGCCAACAAAATTCCTCATGGAGGATCCGGTAATATGATAACTGAGCAGGAAATATTTAATATTGTCGATAACACCTTTGTGAGACCCAAAAGGGCCGTTTTTGTCACACCATACATTGCTAAGCTCGCCTGTGGATGGAAACCTGCTATGGAAGATATAAAAATAACTGATGATCCCTTGCGCAGATGAGATGAAGCTGCCTGTAGTTGGGTGAGTAAGAAGTTTAATAATAAAGCTTTAAGATTTGAAACACATTGCATGTAAACTAATTTACCTGAAGGAGGAGGATTGATGTTTTGACATTTATCTCCCACAATTTATCAAGGACGGATTCCTTAGTTTCCAAAATGCTATCAACAGTTGGATTAGCCGCCGCATTTGAAATAACAATATCAATATATCCATATTTCTGCAATCAAGGCCCAAAAGATTTTTTTCTTTTTACAAACTAAATGTCGGACAGTAACTA
Organism: Piper longum; assembly: GCA_032619315.1. Taxonomy (NCBI): domain Eukaryota; kingdom Viridiplantae; phylum Streptophyta; class Magnoliopsida; order Piperales; family Piperaceae; genus Piper; species Piper longum. The sequence goes on from JAVDBV010052285.1 coordinate 9,270, forward strand.
CCATAGAATTCATTCATCAATAAAGAGATAAGAATCTCAAAAGTTAAAGATCTAACAAAAATGATTGAAATTTTTTTTGACAAGATTAATAATTATAACAAAAAAAGGACTAAACAGTAGTGAGAATTAAATGCACACATACACGAGGGGGCACATACATGAGGCCAGCCTAAAATACATAAAAAATACTAATAGTTCATAGTGAGAACAAATGGATCATGAGCTGACAGAAAATACTATAAAAATAAGAATATTCTTATCATGGTCTCCAGTATTATTATAAATAGGTAAAAATCCAAAACCAGGTAGGCATTAATAACATAAAAATATACCTGAAATACTTAAACATAATAATATTCTTACCAATGGACTTAAAACAAAATTAAAAGAAAGTGAAAACCTAAACCGAGTACATACTAATAACATAATTTTTTTCCCCTAATTTGAGCAGGATCATACACCATGGCCACTCAACAAAAGAGGCAGCTCGATGCACAAAGGCTTCCGCATGTGCAGAGTTAAGGAAGGGTTGGACATCAAAGGCTCTATTGTAACAGCCTTACCCTGCATTCTTGCAAAAGGCTGATTCCATGACAATAATTTTAAATAATCCTGAATCCTAAACTAAAAAAAATATTAATAAATAGTAGGACTAGACTCAAATAAAATTCATCAATTTTTAAATCAAATAGGATAAATAGAAATTTGAAAATTTGCAATTAAAAATCCTAGACCAAGTAACTATAAATAATGTAAAAAAAAGCTAATTGTAATCGAGTAGCATTACATTCGAAATCGATTTAGATTTTTTTTGAAAATAAATAAAACATAAACCTATGTATTTTATTAAAATTTTAATAGAAATTATAACACCGTGATCCGAACTAGATATAAATAAATGAAGCAGAACTACTGTGATCTCAACACAATTATCATAATTTGTGCGAACAGCAAGCAATTGGGCAAGTCAAAATTGATTAATTGAGACTTTTCAACTATGTGGGAGATAGAATCAAACCATTAAAGCAGATTTCACACAGGAACCAAGACTATGAGAAAGAAGAACCACAACTCAGAAGCTAATTCCACATAAAATCAAGACAGGCGTACGCTATGCACACCTCAACAGTTTTGTTAATCAGATCCTTCCTCTGAGCCGCGTTGGAAACATGGCAGACAAGCCCCAGCACGTCAATCCCTTGCGCTCTGAGCTTCTCCGCCGCCTCATCAACGTTTTTCTACGATCAACCGAAAAACAAATCCATAAGCTATAAAGAGAAGAATCGTCCACCAGCTTCCATTAAATTAATCAAAGCGGAGTTGGATTCGACCTGTTTCCGGGAGGAGATGACGACGGAGGCTCCTTCCCAGCCAAGGCGCTCGGCGATGGCGAAGCCGATGCCTTGGGTGGAGGCAGTGACGATGGCCACTTTGCCGTGGAACCTCGGGGGCTTCGTCATGGTCGACATCGGGGAATACGAGGCCGAGTGGGAAGCAAGACGCGGTAAACGCAAGTCTTTGGTCTGCTGCGTTGGACGATCAAATATATATTAATGAAAGAAAAAAAATATAAAGTGGGAGGATAGACCAAAGTTATTATCATTATAATTAAATTATTAAATTATTATTATTATTATTATTATTATTATTACTACTTATTATTATTACTACTTATTATTACCTGATGTTAAAATTGATTGACTGTGAGTTAGAAGTTGATGTTACCCCGTGACAAAAATACAATACAATGTGGAAATAGGTGGATATACCAAAGTCTTAAGTATGCTCATTGGTCACTGATTAGTCCAACCAAGTTGAGGACCAGGGTGTAATTAAGTCAAATCAATATACTAGTAAAATATAATTGTCGATTGGTTTGGTTTGGCTTATGAGTAGTGCCCAAATATGGATATGATCATCGACACCTTTCTTTTCTACTTTTAGCCCTTCCACATGGCCTGAACCCCTCTTTTTTTCTCCCAAATACTTTTGCATTTGCCAGCTTTTTCGGGTAAGCTAGATTTCTGATTTATCGACCTTGATGTACTGATGAGAACATATAATATAATGTTGAACCAGACGGTAAATGGGGCTGGGTTTATTTCGGCCCTAGGATAAGGTTCTTTAACTGTATCCGAGCATTTTGGTTCAGGATTTTATATGTGGTTTACTTTGGTTTGATTGGCTTTAGTGCTCGCACGTGACTGGTTGGTTTGGATTTAGTCAGGTTGACTTGGCTTTGGTCCATGTGGTGACTAATTAGTTTAATTTCGGTTGGTGTTTGTGAGTTGTATGGTGTTGGTGCAGTTTTGTACGGAGTCTAGGGCCGTTTTTGTGTTGGTGAGTTTTTAGCATGTGCATTGGGTGTCAAAATGTGAATATATCACCCTAAATTTGGCTCACTAGCTAACTGAACTAGAATGTTATGGGTCACCCGATTAACTTGGCTAACCCAAACCTAATCCGTATAGATTTGCTCTCAGTGTTTTAAGATCGAAGATAAATAATGTTATGCATGCATGAGATGTAAGGAACCCTAACAGGATACTATATGAATGTCATGATAAATAATTCACACTAAAAAATAATCACGATAAAATCAAGTTTTTTTAAAAATAAAACAGATAGAGTGTCACCTGAAAGTGTAATATGTGACCAACGTGTCAAAACAATAATATATATATATATATATATATATATTATTGTTTTGACAC